>CM061137.1:69354445-69402224 GCA_030789695.1 Scilla litardierei | reverse complement strand
AGCTCACTAGGGTCTCCCCCCTTACTTTGTTCGGCGTCAGAGTACATCCGAAGTTTCTCGAAGTCAATCCCCGAGAGCGGCAACTTCTTTTGGATCTCGGACTGGCACAGGGCGAAGCCCTTCTCGTACGACGTCGATAAGGCGGTCTCCACAAAGGAGGTGGCATACTCCACCACGGCATCCCGAGCGATCCGGGCCGGATCCACCCCCTCGAGCCCACGCAGCCGGGCCTCTAAGGTCTCGACCTGGCGTTGGTGCTCCGCCCTCTCCTTCTCGATCTCCCGGGATTTCTCCCCAAGTTGGGCTGCAAGGGCCCTCGCTTGCTCCTCCGCTGCATCCAGACGATCGGAGAGCTCCGAGGCTTCGGAGGCAGCAGTCGGGTCGGGGATCTGCTTGTCTCCCCTGGACGCGCCGACATCTTTTAAAAGAGAGGCGAGCCGCGTCTCGGCCTCTGACTTCGTGGTCAGAGCCACGGCTCTCTCCCGATCCGCCACCTCCAGGAGAGAGGACAGCTCAGTTATTCGGGAGTCCAGGGACTGGACCCGTGCCTCCTCCAACTGACTAGCTTCCTCCCCCTCCTCGCCAGGGACCTCAGGGCCTAGCCCGGCCACCGATTTGGCTTTGGGAAGAGCCGCGAATTGGCGCCTCATCGAGAGGCCCACCGAGGACAACTGTGCCAAAGCAACGAAGGTAAGACGGCAAAAGCAGCTGGAAAACGGGGGGACAAGCAAAGACACACTACCTGTTGACCAGCCTGGATCATGAAGGTAGCCAAGCAATCGCCCCTGACTCCGTCCAACACCGCCTGGTCGGGAGGGAGACAACAGTTCTCGGCCACACGAGCGACGGCTCCACGGCTCGAGAACACCGACTCCTTCTCCCCCACTGGAAAGCGTGGACAAAGAAGACCCTCTCCTGACGAAGGGAACTCGCTAGGAGCGGAGCGGAACGCCCCAAGATACCGACTGTAAGCCTCGGGGAGAGAGCCGTCTGGGAGAGGTGAAGAGCCGGCCCACGGCCAGGCAACCTCAACGGGAGCAGGATGAGGTCGGTCAGCAGTCGGCTGGACGTCGACCCCCTCGACCCCCTCACGGAGCCTCTTGGGAGACCCCTGCAAGGGGAGAGAGGGAGACGACATCTTCTTTCGCTTCGAACCTCCGGACGCGGTCACAACCCGCTGCTTCTTCCGGACCGCCAACACATGGTCCCTTCTGCGCGGATCCGGGTTTGGGACCTGCACAAGAGCGCTGGCAGGAGAAGAACCGAGAGGGAGCCCACCTGCACTCAAAGAAGAAATGAGAGACAGAGCAGAACCTGGGCGACTTCGAGGGGCGAACGTGTGGAGCAGCTTACCTAGGGGACACACCGTCTTACGCAAATTGTGGTCACTAAAGAGGAAGTCGATCGAGCGCTCCCCCGTAGGAATTGCCAGCATGTCCCTCGCCGTCTGCTGCTCAGCAACCGTCGGCTCACCCAGATTAAGAACAACGGCACCGGCTGCCACCCACCGAGCCGGGAAGGGTACACTCGAGGGGAATGTGACGAACACATATTCCCCCTTCCAGCGTTTCAGGGACTCGGCAACCCCAGCACCAGGGACATCTTCGGGCGGGCGCTGATGTAAATCCACGCCCCCGATTGGTGGAGGCTCAGGCGGTAGAACTGGGCAAGGAGGCGGAGAGAGGGCACCACACCCTTCAGCATGCAGACAACAACGAACCCGACGAGGATCCCGACGGCGTTGGGACAGAATTGACACAAGCACACATTGTGGGCCTGAAGGAACTCGACGATAAAAGGATGAAGCGGGAAACGGAGCCCGAAGTGGAAGCACTTCTCATATATCCCGACCTCATTGGGACCAGGAGAGCAGATCCGCTCGTCAGCACCAGGGGCACGAGCCGAGTAGGGCGGAAGCAGGTAGGAGGAGCGCATGCTCCCGATGGCGGTGGCACAGATCGATGAAGGCCACGCCAAGACCTCAGAAGGAACCCCTGAAAGATCATCCCCGTGCTGACTAATCGCCGAAGGAGTGCCACCCGCCAGACCTGGAGCCACATCGCGCTCCGACCGAACCGAACCCGTAGCAGAAGAAGACGACATGGGGCAGAGCTCAGACAGGAGGGGGATCATCGCAAAGAAGAAAGACGATGGGATGGCGGCTCACGAATCCCTCGGCTTCTCCACTTAAGACGACTCCGCGAGCGGCAGGGATAAGCTTGCCGCTACACGTGGCAACATCTGAAGGCCGACGGCGCTTCGGAACCCGCGCCTTAAAAACATCGAACGGGCCAACTCATGATGACGACTAATAAATGAGTCGGCATCGACTGGCGAGCTCGTCAAAATCGGCAGAGGTCACATCGGCCGAGCCGAACCGGCCGAGGCTGATCAACCCGACCGATGGGGGCAATTGTTACGCCTATTTGACCGAGACCCGTAAAGCACGAGCCCAGGAGCCCGACTACTGGTAAAAAGCCCATCTGCGTCCTCAAAGCCCATTCGACAAAGGCCCTACAAGGGACCTTCTCGAACGTCGATCCGACCCAGCCCCAATAACCCGTTGGTCGCTCGCCCACTCCTGCGAAAACCACTCCCCCGGACGCGCGACCACTAAATAGCGATAATGGGGAGGTGCAGGCATGGCGGAGAGAGCGGCGGCGAGGGGGGACTGATGGGGCACGATCAATGGCAGACGTGGGACGTGGGTCAGAGGCAATCACGCGGGAGCTCTACAAAAGGGCCAGGAAGACGACGAAGAAAGGGACCGCATCTCAGGTAACAAAACCTAAGGTACTCCATCAACGACCTCGTTCCCCCAATTCATCTCCTTCCTCCCCCGCTCGCGCCGAGAGACGCCGTTACGATCTCCTCATGAGTCGGACCGTCTCCGCCGGGCCTCCTTTCTCAGATCTCTATCTGACTTAGGCATCGGAGGGGATTTGGCCGGAACCAAGGTCCGGCCCCCTGACGAGCGTTCTCGTCTGCGCAGGTGGACAACAGATCAACGGGCCGAGGCTACCCCTCGCCCCTCTCCGACCACTCGATCAACCGGACAGTGAGGCTTCCCCTCACCGTCAGCCTGCCGTGGCCGAGCACGTCCTACCAAGGCCGAGCGTCCTAATCGGGTCCGAGATTCTCCCTCGCCACCCGCCGGCCGTGCACCTACCCGGGCGACTGAGGCTACCCCTCGTCCCCCAATCAGCCGAGGCCGAGCACACCTGTCCGAGGCCGAGCGTCTCAACCAGGTCCGAGGCTACCCCTCGCCCCTTCTGCACCGATTCGAAGCCCCCGAGGGACCCAAAGCGGGCCCCTTGACCACGTTGACCGGGCTCTCCACAGTCAACGCTTTGTAGTGAGAAAACACTCTGAAACAATAGCTAACGTCTAATCTATTAAGCAATATTGCTGGATTAACTCACCAAATATTCAAACAGTTTTTAAAGAATTTGGCATTGAATAATTAGCACAATACCGAGGTTGATTTGTGCATCACCTAGAAGGATTAACATATTCGGCTACCATGCCGTTTGGGATCCATACCAAATGAATATGCATGCATCACCTTAATTAAACCCAGCATAATAGCATCTCTACAGTTGATGGAGAGAACATATAAGAGGATGGCAATAATCTAAATAATATCAAATCCATGACTACACACTCATACCTGCAAGAATCATCACGACATTCATATGCAGAGGGCCCAAAAATCTCAAAAGGAATAAAAAATAACTCATTGTAGATGACTACACGCTCATACCTCTAGGAAGCATCACGACATGCATAGGCAGAGGGCCCAAAAATCTCAAAAGAAACAGAAAAGAACTCATTGTAGATACACACTGTACAAATTGAGAACACTGCCATCAGCAAAATTACATAGTGACCACCAAATGTCATCTCCATGATATCTCCAAGTTTATGTCGATCATATAACATGGAGGGAAAAGACATCAGTTATGAAATCTAATAAATAAAATTCCTTCGTCACCATACTAAAACATAAAAGCTCCGTTAAAAAATCGAACCATGAAATAAAGGGAGCAAACATCAAGAATACCACAAAAGGAAAGTAACCATTTGTGTGATTAAACTAAAAATTTGAAGCAACCCATAAAAAATAGTCATCATGAACCATAAAGCACATAAATAATATCAAAGATATGACTACACACTCATACCTGTAGACACACTAATACCTTTAGGATGCATCACGACATGCATAGGCAGAGGGCCAAAAAATCTCAAAAGGAACATAAATAACTCATTGTAGATAAACCCCGTATAAATTGAGAATATTGGCAACAACAGACTCTTCATAACTGGGATCCCTCTCCTCTTCACTGCAATCCACCTGTTCCTCTTGAGACAGCCTCCAATCTAAATGCATATTGTACATGCCAAAAAAATTACTTTCATCTTGATTGCCAACAGAGAAATCAAAAGTTTTACATCTTCATTCAACAATCTGTACTTTCATTGTTGAATGGGAGTACCTGTAGAATGAGAGCAACCGATTCAATTGATTGAATGAGAGAAATTGTACAGAAAAATCAAAAGCTTACAATCTTTACAGTTGATCATAAAAATACAAAAATCAAAACTGATGATCATAAAAATACAAACAACTTATAAAAATACAAACCCTCAAGATGAAAGTTCGGTTGATTGCTGATTAACAATCTATACAGAGAAATCATTTGTTCTCATTCAGCAATTGATTTTGTACAGAGAAATCAAAAGGCTTACATCTTTTCTGCTTGGAAATCCGATTAGTTTCTTAAAGATAAAGAATTTTATAAATCAAACCAGGGAATATCTGCATTTTTCTAGGCATATCTGAAAATAGCAAACTGGAGAATGCACATATGGAAATAATAATTGCAGAATAGCGTATATATAAATATCAGTTTCCTTCATTACTTATTTTTTGCCCATATACATTTTTAGTGAGGATTATATTTTGTTTTTATCCCTTTTCCTATAGTAGTTGGTCAGTTAATTATGTATAGCCGAGTTCACATTAATCATCTAGTGTTTCTTATTTCATTATCTAAAAGGAGCCTAGTAGCGGCTGATTTTTGAAACATTGCAATGACCAATTATGCAACAGTGTTGCTTAAACATGTTGGGAGTAATAGAAATTGCTTTTTCTTTATAATTTTGTTGGTGTGTGTGAATAATTTAAGAATGTAGATCAAACTTTAAAACTTTCAGATTAAGCCCAAAGAAGGAGACTCTAGCTGTCTTTAGGTTATAGCTGAACGTTCAGAACTTTCCACCTAAAAGATGCGGATGTTTTCTTTCCTCTAAAATCAGAGGATTATCATTAAGTAGGAAGGCATAAAAACCTGCATCATTTTCAAGTTTTGGACTAAAATGTTGGGAATCTAATTGTGACAGAATGGTGGCTTGGAGCTTATATTAGTAGCATGGAAAAAGATATGGGGTGCTGATTTTCCATAACGAAAGCATTTTACATTTTCTGGCCAGATTATACCTTTTTTAATTTTCTCCAATTTTGGTATCACATTTGTATCGAACATGCTTTATGTTATATTGACATGTTGAACTGTCAATGTATTTTAGGTGGCAACAATATTTGTTTCATCTTCTATAACCCATAAATGCCTTTTAAACATTTTGCTTGGAAAATGACCTGGTTAAGCCATTATTAAAACATATGCAAAGGAGCGACCTTTATCGTTAATAAGTAGCAATATTGTTTCCTCTAATTCTGGTAATAAACAGTGTGTCATATTGAGTGTGTCAATTATAGGTCAAGATCTTGGACCTCTATGGTCATTTTTTAGATTTTTTATCTGCCCAGATCCTTTTATATCCATCTTTCACTTGCATTTAGTTGAAGTTGGGCTGTTGAATATGAGAATATGCATTTCCATATAATCATGGTTTAATCATGGTTTCTACCAAAAAATTATGGTTTGAAGGTTATATGCTTTGCATGAGTACAATATCTCTGAGGAAATACTACTAAAGGGATGATCTTTACCATACATTATCTCTGAGGAATTAAGATTATGGTTTGAAGGTTTTTTTACTGTTGGCAGCTTTTCAAAAAAGGATGGAGGTTGTTCTTTATATGAAAGAGATTAATGAATGTGGTAAAAATATGCCAGGATATTGATCGATGTGGTAAAAATATGCTAACATATTTAAATACATGTTTGAATATAAAAATATTTTTCAGTGCACTTGTGTTTCAAGTATAGACATGGTATCTGTGTTAGCTAATGGCAATATCATTGCCATTTCTATAATTTTTAACGTGCTCTTATCAAAGAATATCAAAATTATGGGTATGATCTTAATATTTGCTCTTCATGTTTTTCTTATAATCAAAAGCCAATGATTTTTATGCACTTACAAAAATTTTAATCAATTTGTTGAGCAGGCTCTGTTAAGATTGTGAGGAATCAAATGCAGATGATTGATGAACGAGTTTCAAGTCCGACAAAATATAAACTTAAACGTTATATAATAGAATAGTCATGACCCGTGACAAAAGATCACGGGGCACTCAAATATTCCGCCAAAATATTTCAACCAATTCAAAATCTGTCCAGAAAAAATTGCAGCCTGTACAAAATCACCCCAAAAAAAATTTGTAGCCATTTCAAAACATTCCCACCAACAAAATTTTTTAATCACATTCAAAATTTTAGATCCCCTAATTTTAAACGAACAACAATAAGTTTCTACTCAAACCACTCAATAGATCCAATCTAAAATGTATGAACTACAATTAAATGGACATATGATTTGTTTAAAGGTATACATTGCATTGTCCTTAAAGAAGACCCCATATTCTGGGACTTCTGACCAACTTAATGGAGGACAGTCACATTAAGTTGATATAATACTCTAAAATATGTCCCAAGGGTAAATCTACCACATTGGATAAACTTCAGTCTTGGATACTCTGCTACAAATCATAATCCCAATATAAGAAAACATATAGAAAAACTTCCATCACAATAAAATGAAATTTCCAGGTTTACTTCTGTGTATGCACAAAGTATCGGTGTTCATATTTTCTTCCCCTAAAATGAACCATTATAAGCATGCAGAACCAACAATCACTATTGTATTTGAATCTAAGGAATGGGAAGTGCAAAAAATCTTTTTATTAATGCTTGGGGAAAGTTAAAGCCAAATACATAGCACTGCATGTATTTCACTGGCCTATGTGAACATTTATTCACTTGAACCTCATGAATGAATGAAAGAGTACATTTCTTAGCAGCATTACTTTGCCAATCTTTTTAATGGATTGCAGGAAACAAATAGAGGTTCATCATTTTACAAAGAAAAAGTAAAAGACTGAATATATGCACATCGGTTTGCTTTGCCAATCTTTTTAATGAATTCATGAATTTTATCCAATTGCGATATAACATAATCAACCAACTGGTTCATGAAATTCAACCTTGGAACATAGCTTCTGCCAACTTTCAGAAAGAACAAAATATCGCGGCTCATGAAATTCAATCTGTTAATTGTTCATGAAATTTAACCTTAGAACAAAATATAGCTGAACATTCATGAAAAATAGCTGCCAACTTTCAGAAATATAGCCGAAGAATAAACAGATTGAAACTATAGCATGGAAATATAGCTGAACTAACTGCGATATTTTGTTCTTTCTGAAATTCAACCTTGGAACATAGCTGTGACATAGTTGTGACAGTTGGTTGATTATGTTCCAAGGTTTGAATCTGTTTATTGTTCATGAAATTCAATCTGTTTATTGTTCATGAAATTCAATCTGTTTATTGTTCAGCTATGTTTCATGAAAGTTGGCAGCTATGTTTCATGAATGTTCAGCTATATTTCATGAATATAGCTGCCAACTTTCAGAGAGAACAAAATTTCTGAAATTCAACCTTGCAAATCCTAATATAATAGAAAAATAAACAGAAATTTGCAGGCAAGGAGACTCCTATACAATTCAACCAACTGCGATATAACATGATTATGATGAAAAACAATAGTAACAGCCTACGACTGAGATATCAAAGGATAACCTGACTAAGGTATAGGCTTCATTGAATTAGGATAGCATTAGCATCAGTAAATTAAACAAAGCGGATTAAAGATTACCCATAGCATTAAAAAGCTTCAAAGCAAATGCTTTTGGGATCAAAAGCAGCGTGAAGTATAGATTTGTTGTGCTTTTAAAGGGTCTTATTCTATTCAATGTCCATATATATATACATATCTGATGCTTGTTTATCAGATACTTGATGTTATTGCTGAATTCTTCCATTCCATATACTAAAATTAATACTGAATCACATGAGTAAGATGTGATAGCATGTATTGGAGATAATGATTCTAAAAGTATATAAATGAATTTTTGCGTCCAGATTATGAATTTTGTGGTAAAATGAAACAAAGATTATTGCATCCAGATTTTTGCATTAAGAATTTTCAAACAAAGATTATCATGATTATTGCATTTTGATCATTGCATCCTGATAATTTTGATTCAAAAAAATGATTAAGAATTGCATTTTGCTTATGAATTTATAATCTTGATTCAAAATGCAACTTCAAAAGATTAAGAATTTTGATTTTGAAGTGTTTGATTATGAATCTGGATTATAAATTATCAATTAGATTTTATGAATTTTAAATGCAACTTCATAATTGTTTGATTATGAATTTTATGAATTTTGATAATCTGGATTCATAATCAAAATCCAACGTCATAATCAAACATTTTCATAATCTGGATTCAAAAACAAAGATTACAAATTTTGAATTTTGATGCAATCTAGATTAAAATAAAACAAAGATTATTGCCTTTGAGTATTTCAAAAACAGAATGTATTCACAAAAAACAGAACGTATAAAATCAAAAAAAGAACTTACCTTTGAGCATTTTTACAAACAGTTGGTGTGCATTCCTTTGAGCATGGACCTTTGAGCATTCCTTCATGAGGCATCACCTTCCTGCCAAAAACAACAGCAAAAAACAAATCGGTCAAGATGAGTAAAATTAATAGGGGGAGAGAGATCTGCTGAGATGGCTGGCAGTTTAGGTCTCAGAGCGACCGGTAGTTTGGGTCTCAGGGACCTTGAAAATGAAGTGGGATTCGTCCAAAAAGCAAGTGGGCTTCGTCCAGAAACACCCCTCAGTCTTCAAAGTCTCAGGCGGGTCCGATTCTCGTTCCCCCATCACCGTCAAGCTCAGCGATAAGGCCCTTAGGATATCAACCGAAGGAGGATGCTACTAGAGAGTGGATGGAGCCCATTTTGGTGAGGATTTTGAGGAAGCTACTGATGATGTCGATGGATTGTCGAATTCCACTGGAGAAGATTGAGCTCATTGAGAACGAATTGGGTTTGGTGAATAATTTCAAGAATTGGCTTTGCTTGGAGAGCTGGGATTCTGTTTGGGGGGATTGAGCGGGATGAAGCTGTTGGTGACCCGAAAGTTTTGTTTTCAATCATTTGTTTTTCCCCCAAATTTTGTTTTCCCGTAAAACAATATTTTGAGTTTTTGAATTTTGAAGCGGTTGGTTAACCTTTGAGTTTTCAAACAAAATTCCCCCCAAAACATACAAAAACTTGTCCTAGTCATCAATTTCTCTTATCCAATTTCTCTTATCCAAAAACCCATGATAATATCCCTTATTTGTATACCTCAAATACAATTCAAACCCTTATCTAATTTCTCTTATCCAATAACCCATGATAACATCCCTGTTTTATTTTATATATATATATATATATATATATATATATATATATATATATATATATGCCCACGAGAGGGTGTCCTAGTGGTAAGTCATTCCGCTCCAAAGCCAAGGGGTGCGGGGTTCGAGGCATATGGCCGCCGTGACTTGGTAATTATTGTGGAATTTGTTATGGAATTATTTACACTGGGGCTACATCTCCCCTCTCGGACTAACCCGGGGGCCGTTGGGGGCATGGCGGTCACCCCACAGTTTGCATAGTCTCGACCGTGCTCTCGCCTTACCCTCCTAAAAAAGCCGAAGGCAGGGGGAGGGGTTGGGGATTTTTCTGGGTTTTCAATATATATATATATATATATATATATATATATATATATATATATATATATATATATAGTGCATGGACCCTTATGTATATAGTGGCATGAGGGGCGATTGTGTATTGGTATATAAGATATTTGTATGTTTGTAGGTGTGTTGCAGCTAGCGTGGTATGATTGTGTATATGTGTTGTTATTATTGAACGTGTATTGGTGTATGTATTATGAGTGCTTATACGTATATGTATGTGAATGATCCCTATTCTGATATACATGTATCAGTATATGAATGTATACTTATATGGGGTGTGACTACCTTTTGAACGTGTATGAATATTGAAGTACACTTATTAGTGTATGTACTAGTATACTAGTAAAAGTGTGGATATATTGGATGTTATGTATATAGTGGTATGGGTAGCTACCGATTACCTGCTAGTATAGTTGAGTAGCTTGACTATAAAGGTGTAAAAGCCAGATATGCATGGTATGTTTGTATGGGTGTGTGCCCATACATGGGAATGTATGTTCATGGTTGCATGGATCCTAATAGGTATATATGTATCTCTGTATGCATACCTACTATTAGAATAATAATCTGGAGTGTATAAGCGAACGTATATTTGGCTATGTGTAGGCTTAGACACACACACACACACACACACACACACACACACACACACACACACACATATACTAGCAAATAACCCGTGCACACGTGCACGTTGACTAAAAAAACCGGTCGGAAAAGGGGGAAGAAGAAAAAGTGTGGGTGTGTGTGGGGAGGGTCGAGAGGCAAAAGTACAAAAATTGGGTTTGTATTGCAAAATTCCCCACATCCTCTCTTATCCCTCAAAATCTCATAGCTTATCCAATTTTTCTTGTCCAATATCTCTTATCCAATTTCTCTTGTCTAATATCTCTTATCCAATTTCTCTTGATAACAGCCCTCTTTTATAATATAGATAGCAAATAACCCGTGCACACGTGCACGTGGACTGAAAAAAACTGGTCGAAAAAGGGGGGAAGAAGAAAAGGTGTGGGTGTTTATGGGGGGAGGGTCGAGAGGCAAAAATGCAAAAATTGGGGTTATATGTGCAAAATTCCCCACCTCCCCTCTTATCCCTCAAAATCTCATATCTTATCCAATTTCTCTTTTCCAATATCTCTTATCCAATTTCTCTTGATAACATCCCTCTTTTATAATATAGACTAGCAAATAACCCGTGCACATGTGCACGTAGACTGAAAAAATGGTCTGGAAGGGGGAAGAATAAAAAGTGTAGGTGTGTGTGTCGAGAGGGTCAAGGGGCAAAAATGCAAAACCCGGGGTTGTATGTGCAAAATTCCACACCTCTTCTCTTATCTCTTAAAATCTCATCACAAAATTCCGCACCTCTTCTTTTATCTCTCAAATTCTCATCACTTGTCGAATTTCTCTTGTCCAATTTCTCTTATCCAATTTCTCTTGATAACATCCCTATTTTATATAATATATATATATATATACACACACACACACTAGTTGCAAAAAGGATGATTCACTTCATTTCACAATGAATATACTACTATATGAACAATGAGGATGATTTACTTCAGCTGTAAAATATAGTTGGGTACCCAATAATTTTGATAAATGAATACGTAGAACTGATTTGAAAAAAAGATGGATGTGTATGAACCAATGGACCAATGTTCGAGCGCTTGCATTATTTTAATATAGAATTGAATTTAAAAATTCAGTATTGATGATGCAAGTGAGGCATATGTTGCAGCCATTTTGTTAGACACACTGCAAATCTCAATAATGTTTTCTATCTTTTGACTTTGCAAGTGTGTAAGGATGTGTGCTAATACAAACCGACACCATTTAATTAATATCCTGTGACCCAGTTCTTAACAATCTCACCCAACATTGCTAATAATGACATAAGACATGATCACTCGTAGGAAAACAAAATGAAATAAAAGAATAAAGTACACGATGAGTTCAAAGAGTTTACGTATTCTCTGATTTTGGAAGAGGGCATTACAGAACCACTTCCTTGTTTTGCGGGCAAGATAGCAATCGCGTGCTGCCTGAATTTTGATGTCTACATTGTCAGAAGGCACGGTGATGCCATTATTTTCTTCATTGGGCAAGTGCTTCTGTTCACCAACCAAGGTCTCACATCCATCTGAAGCACTATGACCATCGCTGAAGATCAAAATATAGATGAAAATCCCTAAAATATATGGCATGATGATTCAAACCAGTTGCTCTTCTGACAACAAATTAAAGTGTTTAAGAATGTTCAAGGCGAGGAATAATAAAATATTTGGGATTTCTAGACTTCTGTTCAATAATTTACCTGAGCATTTTTACAAACAGTTGGTGTGCATTCTTTGAGCATGGACCTTTGACAAAATTATAACAAACCGTGTAATTATGTTAAAAACACCAAAATGGATTATATCAAATATGAAAAAGATGAAGACCCTATAAAATTTAACCACCAAAAGGAAAAATTTTAACTAAAAGAAACCAATGATAATGTGTCTGACATTCAAAATCAATAGATTTTACTGAACAATCAACCAAGAAAAACAAATGGGCATCAAAAAAACACATGGCTATAGCTTATCATATGGCTACAGCTTCACATTTTAGACTTAAATTAAGCTAATTACTAATCTTCTTGTAAGAACAACATGTGAAATCTTCAACTACAATTTTATGCAGGCAAATACAAAAGAATAAGGCATCAATCAAATCAGGAGTTGGGGATGGAAGGGGTAAAATTGCTCGCATTTAATTAGATTGACAGAAGCAAAACATAAAAGTGTTACATGACATTACCAAAGCTGAACTTGGACTTAGAAGTTCAGATCATTTGATTACCAATCCATGGAAGTAAATCTACAGTGTCAAGTTAACACTAAACTCAAAAAATTAAATCAAAACGAAAATCCAAGGGATCTCACCATCCGATTCAAAGTAGACTTGAATCCTCTCAGCTCCGAAAATCCCAAGGAACTCACCATCTGATTTAAAGTAGCAGCAAATCCTCTCAGCTCCAAATTCACACGGATCACTGGCTACAAATCGAAATAAATATATCTTCAGTGTCAAATTAACGCTAAATTTTCGTGCCCCCATAGCATATTTACAGTTTAATGCAAAGCATAACCAGAAACTTCCACAAGCGACCAATAATAGATGTTGTGGAGATAACCAAGACATCGAGAGATTAAAATTACTCTCGAAGCAAGAATGGATAAATTACAACAATATTAGATGTTCTGGTTCGTTTAGGGCATTATATTGATTAGTATAATAGCTCATCTGCTTGCACAATACCTCCCCATGACCATCAACTAATAACAAAATATGTTTATGTAAACTATATGTGAACAATGACATCATTTTCCTTTTTTACTTGTAAAAATTATAAAACCCATCCGATATCATTTGTCTACAGAACCATCCGATATATATGAGAACCGCAGATCAATCGACATAAATTTCTACTCTGCAATTATTATAAGCGAGCAAGATCAAACATTAAAATGTAAGTGATAATACAGTAACAACAAAAAAACTGAGAATTTAACCTTGTACGGTTGTATGTAGGACTTGGAGGCGAATATGAAGGAAATGTCGGTAAATAGGCTGGTGATGTTGGACTGCAATAGAAGAAAAAGAAAGATGTGCACATAAAATCTCAGAAACAACAGGAAAAAACAATCGAAAGAACAATGGTGTCAAAAACTAAGTAGCAAATTTGTATGGGGATATAGCATTGATTACAGAGCTACAATAAAGAAAAATGCAGTGAGTGAGAATCTCTCCCTTAGATGTTGTGAGATAAATTTATCAAAATTTCAAGTTATTCAAATCATTGATCCAAACAATGAAAATTTACCAAAAAGACTCATGTAAATAAAGATTGCACATAAAAAGATTTAAACCCCAATCTCTCACAGATGAATCAAGCAAGATGGTCATCAGTAACTTTCATCGAAAATTGGGGAAGAGGGAACAAACCAATTGGGTGCTCCAACTTGAATGAACTCTTCGCCATTGGATTCGTCTTCGCTTTCTTTTTGGTCTTGCGGTTGCAAACAATGAATAAATATAATATATATGAATGACCGCCCGAAAGACAACCCTAATTTAATCTAAAACGCTCTTCCCCCAGATCAAGGCCGAACCTTCAAATCTCAATCCAAACCACACCAAAAATCAAAATTTGAAGATTACCCAACAAACAAAATCAAAATTTTGAAGATTACCAAACACAAAAACGAAAAATCAAATTGCAAACCTACTCTTCCCCCAGATCAAGGCTGGCACAACTTGATACGTAAGAATGAAGACCAGTTGGTACGGAAGAGGGCTTAAATTTCTTCAATTGCTGGGAAGCGTGCGTTCTCCAAGAATGCAAAGAAGGTGTGATTTCTTCAACTGCCAATCTGTGCGGTCTCCCCCCCCCCCAAATTTTGAGCGTCTGTTTGAAGAAGAAGACCAAGCATGTGTTTGCAGAAAGGATTGAAGTTCTTCAATTGCTACGAAAAAGACCCATTTTTACCGATCTGTGAGGTCTTAGCACCCCAAAAAAATTTCGAGTTTCCCCCCATTTTACCGAGATCTATGCGTGTGTTGGAGATCAGTGCGTTGGAAGGAGTGTGGCTGCGGTACAATTTTTTTCACCTCTCTCTTGCCTGCGGGGCCCATGCATACGTGGATTCATCCTGGCCCTTCATCAGAGTGAATCCTGGCCATTCTTGGTGACTGGGACAAACAAAAATATGACTGGACTTATGACTGGGACAAAATTCAAAATATGCTCTATTTTATAGAATATATATATATATATATATATATATATATATATATATATATATATATATATATATATATATATATATATATATATGGAATTTATACGTATACCTCTGCGTGTATATATTGAGTATGTGCGTATAATTGGGTTACATAGAGTATCTGTGTGGTGTATTGGTTGATGTGTATATGTGCATAGGTATTATAATTGTATGGATTTCTGTTATACATGTCACAATGAAGTGTAAGGATGTGTTCATATATATGAAATGTGTAGTAGTAGAATATGTAATAATGTGTATATTGGGTGAATGAGTATATATATTGGTACATATCTTTGTTTGTTTATCTGTTGATCTATCCAATAGGGTTGTCTATCCAGGTGTATCTTGGTGAGCCTTGGATAAATGTATTCTTGTTTGTATAAGGGAATATATAGGTCCGTACCAAAGCTTGTGTGTATGTGCGTAAATTTGCAATGTAAATGTAAATGTGATAGATATGGAATACCGGTATGTATATATATTTTTGATCAATATAAGTGAATGAAATTGTTTGGTGTGTAGGTATTGAGATGTGTGTGATTGTTTGCAGATGCATACGCGTGTGTGGGGTATATATGGATATTTATAATTATTTGACTATCATGGCAGTATGTGCACAGGATGTGCAAAGGTAGTATATATATCATATGGCAGGGGATGTGTTATGTTTGTGCACACTTGTGTGTATTGTGTGTGGTATATGTGCCTATCTGTGTGAGGCTGTAGGTGAACTGCAATGGATGTGAGGTTATGTGTATATTTATTTATAGTATGATTGTGAACCTTATGTGACTCGATCATGCATGTGTTAATACGTGCATGTGAATGTATGTATGGATGTGACTAAAAATTATGTGTATATAGATATTTATGTGCCTATGAATGTGAGTGAGCTCATATGACTAAGTAGTGGATGTAAATGGATCCGGTAAACATACGGTGTGACACCGTGATAGTGACCCCGTTTATCAAGCAATGGTGTGTAGATTAATGTGTATTGATGGGTGTCTGTGCATGGATGTAGACGTATATGTAAATATATAAAGAGATAGAATATAAATCGTTTATACTTGAATGTATTATGATGTATCTGAAAGCATGCCATGTATGAATACCTTACATATCGTGATATGGATATGGTGTGATGTCCTATGCATATGGATATGAATAGTGATCTAAATACGTGTAATAATACATATAGAGACTTATTTATGGTATGTGTGAATATGTGTGCCTAGATGTTTACGTGAAAGACATATGTGTATGTATATTTAGTGATGCAGATAGTGATATGGATGTGTTACTATATAAGTAATAGGATATATCTGTGACATGTGTGCGATGCGGATGTGTATGGATGATAGTGAAGCATATAGTGTATATAAGTGTGGTGTAGATATGTATTCATGTTTGTACTTCATGGGTAGTAAGACCATCATCCCTAGCTGACCTTGGCAAGGTTCACACCCTAGAAAGTTCGAGGACGGACTTTATTTTAAGGTAGGTAGGATGTCATGCTCTATTTTGCACTATACGTGTATTCTATTGAACACACGTGGTATTTATACTTACGATGCATACGTGGGCATGAAATAAGCATAGATATCGATGTATGTGACGTAGTGCAAGGGGGATTAGGCCGTAATACGTGTCTAAGGGTAGAGAATGCGGAATATGAATGCGGGGGAAGTGTGAATGACGTCGTGGGTGTAAAACAATAGGAATGTGTTAGATGTGTGTGTGAAGCATGTATGCATGTATGGATGTGCATGGATGTGTGGAGGAAGACCCATGATAGTGTGAAAGAGGCTAGGGGTCAATGGCAACCCCCGTAAATTTTTATAAAGGTGAAGGGCAAAATGGTCATTTGGACCAAATGTGTTGTGCGTACATACTAGAATGGTGTGTACATAAAGTAATGGCACACTTGTAATTAGTGGGAAGTTAAGAGAGTATTTTAGTCATTTAATGTGTTGCATGCTTATCTTTAAGATAAGGTTAGGTGGAGATATTTCTTTAGAGAATTCTACTCTCTTCTTAACTTTTCTACTCTTTTCTTTTCTCTTTTCATTTTTTCTATCCTCTCTCTCCCATGCATGGCCGGCCACTCCCTCTCCCATTTCCCCCTCCTTCTTCAAAATAAAACCCTAATTCCCATTCACAAATAGAAGAAGTCCATGCTTGCTTGAAGAGAGAAGAAGATGGAGAAGAAAGGAAGAGGAAGAGAAGAGGAAAATCAAATTTTGAGGTAGGAATCCTCTTGGATTTGGAATTCCATTAATTTGTTCTTGCTCTCATGTTTTTATAGCATGATTTACTTGATATGTAATAGGGATAGTCAAAAATCTATGTATCATGTTCAATTTCACAATTCCCCCTTGAAATTCTTAGCAAACCATCTCCTTTAAAATTCAGAAATCTTGATGTCTGATTTTATCTTGATTGTGGTTAGTGTAGCTCGTATTAGGGTTCGAAAAAAATATGAGCTTGTAGATATTGAAGTTCTACCCCAAAATCATATAAATTTTGAAATAGGTTCAATTCAGAAATTAGGAGAAATAAATCCATCCTTACAACATGTCTGTTTGATTTTTAGTGTTGACACAGTTTAGCAAAATTGGCCTAGACACCTGCACACTCAATGAAATTTTGTGTTCGTGGTCTTGTTGGAAATTTAACAAGTTTTTCTAAAATTTCATCTGAGTGCTTATATGTCGAATTTCTAGCTGCAACATGCCCAAAATTGGCTTAAAATACAGACCTTGAAATCTGTCTGAAAAACAGATTTGACACACTTCACCAATTAATTCACCACAAATTACATACTTAATATTTTTCCATAAAATTTTATCTGTGAGTCAAGGATTAATATATCTATAACTTTCATTTGGGACATTTTGCAAAGTTCTCAATAAAACCTGATGAAATATGCCCATGTATTGGCAACTTCTACAAATTCCGCAAGCTGAATGGTTAAGTGATGTGTTGAATCGTGTATTGTTGTTATTTCATCCATTATGGTACATGATTATTGTTTTTACATGTAAATTAGATTAATGATATGTCATGCCAGTTGATCTGCGGATGTGCTTATGGACATGCACGTCACACTCACCACGTGTTTGTGAAAATGCCTGAATGAAGGCAAATGCCAGAAATGTGAGAATTGCTCAATCATATGGATATGAACTGAAATTTGATATGAACTGGTAATGTTGGGTGCATGTCATGCATGGTACCATATGTGATGTGATGATGGTTGATATGAAGGGCATGACACTTCAGTACATGACCCATGTTGATATGAATATGAAATGTGACGCCATGCAACATGACTCCTTCATTATTAAAATGATGGAATGAAACTCTTCAATGTCTTAGTCCTCTCTAATGGGGGTGAGTTAGTGAAGCCCGGGTTTTAGGTTGGATTTGAGTAAACTGTGGGTATCAGGCCTGGACTGAGAAGTTGGGGGAAGTGATTATGTGATATGTGGAGTTTATACCCACTCGCCTTTACCGGGAGTGGAGGGGAATATTTATACTCACTCGCCTTTACCGGGAGTGGAGGGGAATATTTATACCCACTCGCCTTTACCGTGATTGGAGGGGTCATACGGAGGTTGAGTTATATGTGGAGATCCTCACTCCTGCCAGGGACGGGGGAGGTGAGAGGCCCGGTATTGTACAGTGCCCGTGTCCACTGCGCCATGTGCTATATTCACCCAAATTTGGGGTGAAGTCCAGGACCTGGTATCATACAGTTTACCCAAGTTCCAATTAATTCAATTTTAAAATAATAAAATAAGAATTTGTGTGTTACTTCTTCTCCTGGTAGCACTTTCCCTTCTCTTTGCCTGTTCTTATGACTCTGTGCCATGTCTTAGGCACTTGCTTTATCTTATTAGATAATGGTTGCTTAAACACTTGTGTTATTATTATTATTCGTGCTAACCCTTTTCTTGTAGTAACTCGACACTGGACTGCAGGTATGATTCCCTTGCTTTAGCTATTTAATTTCCATTACATTACTTAGTTACTTGCTCTATTTCTCTTATCTTGCCTTGTGGTTGATAACCTTAGAATGGTGTTCCAAATCCAAGTTGGTTCCTACTGGGGCACACATTGACGTGCTGCTCCCCATTTTTCAGGTAGCAGGGTCAGCTTGGTTGGAGGTGACTTGGAGTTGGGTTCAGGGGTAGCACGTGGTGTGAGCTGTCTTGTGGTGTGATATGGTTGTCTTAGGAGGTAGAGAATGATGGCGTATATGTAGTGGTATACCTGGGTTATGTATATAAATGGAAGTTATTATATATATGTTATGTTGTTGTTGTTCTATATTATTCATGAGGTTATTTAATATTATTGTGGAGCTTCACTTGTACACTCCCAGCATATGCGCAGTGGCCTGCTTGTTCAGTTCGTCTCTCTCTTTCTTTTCCTCTCTCATCACCCTCACTCCTCAGGATACTTGGAAAAAAATTTAGATGCCGGATATTCTGGAGAACAAGGCGTGACAGTTTTTTGTTGAAGATGGCGATCTTTCGAATCCAACGGACATTTTTGCATTTTTTTCCTGAGCTCGGGACTATTTTCTTGATTTTCTAGAAGATAGGGATCTTTTGTATTGAAATCTGTTATTTTTATAACCTAGTTTTGTCTTCTCTTATTTTTCAGTTGAAGATGGCGACCTCCCGGTTCCAACAGATATTTTTGCTTACTATTCTGAGATCGAGCGTATTTTTACGTTTTCTATAGGATATGAATCTTTTTATTAAATGATATGATTTTTATAGCCTAATGTTGTCTTCTCTTATTTTGCGGATTTTTCTTAGCTTGAGCCAATTTCTACATTTTCTGGAAGATATGTATATTTTTATTAAATGATATGATTTTTGGCTTAATTTTGTCTACTTTTACTTTTCAGTTAAATATGGCGATCTTTCGGTTCCAACGAACATTTTTACAGATTTTTCTGAGTTTGGGGCTATTTTCTACATTTTTCTAGAAGATATGGATCTTTTTATTAAATGATATGATTTTTCTAGCATAATTTTGGCTTATCTTATTTTCACTTGAAGAAGGCGGTTTCCCGGTTCCAACAGACAATTTTGCATATTTTTTCTGACCTCGAGACTATTTTCTTTATTTTCTGGAATATATCGATTGTTTAATCTAAAGATATGATTTTTTGGCGTAATTTTGTCTTCTCTTATTTTTCGTTGAGGATGGCGTTCTCCCGGTTCCATCAGATATTTTTGCGGATTTTTCTGAGCTCTGTGCTATTTCTATATTATATGTAAGATATCGATCGTCTTATTAAATGATATGATTTTTTGGCCTAATTTTGTTTTCTCTTTTTTCGTTAAATTTGGCGATCTTTATATTGAATGATATGGTTTTTTGGCCTAATTGTGTCTTCTCTTACATTTAAGTTGAAGATGGCATTCTCTTGGTCCCAACGAATATTTTTATGGATTTTTCTGACCTTCGGGCTATTTTCTACATTTTCTGGAAGATATGGATCGTTTTATCAAATGATATGAACTTTTGGCCAGATTTTGTCTTCTCTTATTTTTCCAGTTGAAGTTGGCGATCTCGTGGTTCTAACGGAAATTTTTGAGGATATTTCTGAGCTCTGGGCTATTTTTCACATTTTCTGAAAGATATGGAATGTCTTATTAAATGATATCAGAGTAGACAAAATTAGGCCAAAAAATGTCCGTTGGAACTGGGAAATCGACATCTTTAACTAAAATATAAGAGAAGACAAAATTTGGAATCGGGAAATCGTCATCTGCATCTATAAAAATGTCTGTTGTAACCGGAATATCACCATCTTCAACTGAAAATATTTTTATTTATCATTTTCTGAGCTTGGTGCTAGTATACACATTTTATGAAAAATATGGATCTTTTTATTAATTGATAAGATTTTTCTAGCCTAAATTTGTCTTCTCTTATTTTCTAATTGACGATGGCGATCTTTTTATTACATGATATAATATTTTGGCCTAATTTTCTTCACATATATTCCAGTTGAAGATGGCAATCTCCCGGTTTCAATGGAAATTTTTGCGGATTTTTCTGAGCTCCGGCCTATTTTCCACATTTTTTGAAATATATGGATCGTTTTATTAAATGATACAATATTTTTTCCCTAATTTTGTCTTTTCTTATTCTCCAGTAGAAGATGGCAATCTTCCGGTTCCAACATATTTTTTTGCGGATTTTTTTGAGCTCGAAACTACTTTCTACTTTTTTGGAAGATATGTATTTTTATTACATTATTGTTATGAACGGTTATTTACCGTGTTGGTTGAGGTTCTGGGCTATCCTAGAGATATGCCCATATCTTTGTAGCCCATGTTTGTATTCTCACCTATTGCCTATAAATAAAGAGTTAGGGGCTCCTCCCCCAATAGTTGATTCATAATACGTTATCAGCACGAGCCGCTAAAAAAATTTTCTTTCCACAAAATTTTTTTTCGTTCATTGTGAAGGTGAAGTCGTTAGGAGACGGGAGATCTACGAGCGCGGTGCAAGGCTTCCTCAATCGAGCTTCGTCATCCGCGTAGGGCTTCGTGCAACCGTCGCTATATCCGGAGGACGGATATAGAGGTAAAAACACTAAAAACGATGTTTTTAATCATACGTATGATTGCCCCACCCCTAGATCTTGCAAGATCGATATGGGGATCGATTGTCGCCTTGAAAATGACGAATTTTTCATCCCAAAAACCAAATTTTTATGGTTATATTGTGTAATCCCTAATTTTTGCATGCCAACGGCTTTGCCGCCGGCCACCCCCCACCTACCCTCTACGTCGCTCCCCCCAGAAGAGGGGGGCGGCGGCCGCCGGTCCCCCCTGCAGCGGGGGGCGGCGGCTGGGCCGCCGCCTCCCCTCCTGCAGAGGGGGCGGCTGCCCTGCCGCGCCCCCCCTGTAGGGGGCAGCGGCCCCCGCCGCGTCCCCCCTGCAGAGGGGGGGGGCAACGCCCCCCGCCCTACAAGGGGGCAGCGGCCCCCGCCGTGCCCCCTGCAGAGGGGGGGGCGGCGCCAGCGGGGGGGCGGCCCTGCCCACACCGCCCTCCCCTGTAGCGGGGGGCGGCCCTGCCCCCGCTGCCCTCCCCTGCTGGGGGGCAGCCACCGCCGTCCCCCCCCCCCCCCCCCGCAGCGGGGGGCGGCCCCACCCACGTCGCCCACCCCTGCAGGGGGCGGCCGCAGCCGTCCCCCTGTAGGGGGTAGCTAAGCCCGTCGCCCTCCCCTGCAGGGGGGTGGCCGGGGGACGGCGCCTCCTCAACCGTCGGTTCGGCGGCAAATTGGGGGCGGCGGTGGCTAACCCTAGCCGCCGCCCCCAAGCCCTATTGGGCCTTTCGCCCAACTGAACAAAAAAAATTCTGTCCATGGGCCTGAAGCCAGCAGCCGGCCTGCGGGCTTCAGGCCCGCAGGCCAACACAGTTACAAAAAAACCTGTCTGCGGGCCTGAAGCCTGCAGCCGGCCCGCGGGCTTCACGCCCGTAGGCCAACAATTTTCCAAAAAAATGGGGGCAAAGGCTTAAAATAAGCCTTAAAAGAACCGTTTTGGGCTAAAAATTAATTTTCAAAAGGGCGTTCTGAGGACCTATAAATTTGTGAAAAATCACGGTATTTTACGGGGCTATCATCGGGCATATAATAATTTTATTGGGGACTTTTGGGGGTTATTTGGGATGATTTAAAAAGGAAACCACATTTTCCTTCTACAACGAAAATGTTAATTTTGTGCTCTTATTCAATTTTATTGATTAAACCCACTCATTACAACCCTTGCATCGTAATGATCTTTTCTTTACATGCTTTACATCACTGGCAAATTCTGTTGGCTATTATATGCATGGTTGTGTATTATATTTAACCTTAATAATTAGGAAGATCATGCGACCTCTCTGTCGTTAGTCAACTAACCTAACGGTGTATGACGTTGCCCAGTGGTCCAATAATTATTAAGTGATTAAATTGTTTATCCATCTCTGCGAATATTAAATGCATGTGATGACTCTGATGAAAATGTCTGATGAAAATGTTGATGAGCACAATATTTCTGCATGAATGGCTAAATGTGGTTTTTGGATCGGCTGTTTAAGTCCCACAGTTTATTTCCCGTACTTTTCTTTTTGAGAGAAATTGTAGTGAGGAATTTATGTAAATGTCAAAGAAAGAAGACCAACTTCCATGGAGACGGAGGCCACACTTGAAGCTGTAGATAACCTATGGGACACACGGGGTTTCCAAAGTTGTATTTTCATTTTAAAGCTGCAAATTTGTATAATTTGGACTTTGGACTTTGGACTTTGGACTTTGGACTTTTTCTTGTGGGGCTAGCCGATCCACACATTTAACTTTTCGTTAAATATTGCCTCCGCATGAAAATGTTTTCTTTGAATAAATATTAATTCATGCATGTTTGTGCTCTGCTAGATAAATGGCTAAAATTGCAAGCGTTAATTTCGAAGTGCTGGATGCATCAGGTAGAAACTATCTAAGCTGACAGCTAGATGTAAAGTTTCACCTGCGGGCAAAGTCCCTCATTGCTGTTGTGACAGAAAAAGAAAATGTTAGCGATATAGAGAAGGCGAAAGCCATCATCTATATTCGCCACCACGTGGACAAGACCTTAAAGGCTGAATACCTTACAGTCGAAGATCCACTTGAGCTATGGACTGCCCTTGAGGACAGGTATAAACATCAGAAAGATGTTATACTCCCAAGAGCATGATACGAGTGGGAGAACATGAGACTGCAGGACTTTAAGTCCATTGCTGAGTACAACTCAGCACTTTTTAGCATCACCTCACGCCTGAAGTTGTGTGGTGAGAAAGTCTCAGAAGATCGCATGCTGGAAAAGACGTACACGTCTTTCCATGAAAAAGATGTGATACTCATGCAGTAATACCGTGAATGAAAGTTTACCAAGTATTCCGAGCTTCTGTCATGTTTACTCATGACCGAGCAAAACAGAGAGCTTCTTCTCGCCACTCACAATATGCGCCCTCCTGGTACTGCCCCCTACCAGAAGCTCACCATTCCTCTTCCTTCAAAAAGAAGAGAGATAATAAAAGAAAAAAAGACCACAGAAAGGGGGACAACCGAAAAGAGACAAGGGCCATGTATAGCAGCGAAATAATGAAGGGAAGCGCAAGTTCACCTGGCGCAGAAATGACAACAAGAAAAATGATGCACCCCCACCCAAGAGGGATTGGGAAGACCAGTGCCACAGCTGTGGCATGACAGGCCACTGGTCCAGAGTGTGCAGGACCCCAGTGCATCTCCAGGAGCTTTACAAACAAAGCAAGAAAAATAAAGCTGAAACAAACCTGGTGGCATCTGAGGCTCCAGTCAAGTTCTCAGCTGATGACTTCGAAAATGATGACCTGCTTGATTAGCCTCTATTTTTTTATCTTAGCAAATTGTTTAGAACATTTCATATTATGATAGCTTTTGTATTACACAATCTGTTTTGAATGAAAATGTTTAGTAGACAATAAATGAAAATGTTTATCTGAATATGCATGTGCCTAACGATTCATCTTTTAATAGATGAAACTGCTCTCATAAATGATTAGTAGACAATAAACACGTACGATTTTTCAATACAAAGCCCAATATCAGGGCCATATTGAAGATCCAGGGAATGCAACACTGTTGCCCCCAAATGACACAGAATCAAAAGGATGCACTAATCTCTCCGAATTCCAAAAGAAACTTTCTAAGTTTCAAGGATATCTGTCTCAACGGATTTCCATTTGGAAACAGCAAATGTAAATGAAAAACAAATTACTGTATGTAACGTATCAAGAAAAGGAGTAAAATCCATACTTGAACGTTTTAAGAACCTTACAGGCCTCTACCATACAAAGATTCGGAGAAAGAAAGCGGAATTAAACGGAGCACCTGAAGTGCCTGACATCAGTCGAGTTTTTACTCTGGCATGATAAGATTTGGCCACCCAGGATCAGTAATGATGCACTGCATCTTATCCTATGGGTATGACTTGAAGAACCAGAAGATTCTTCAGAAAGGAGAATTCCCTCGCATCCCTTACTATAAGGGAAAAGTAATTGCAAGGCCATCTCCATGAAAAGTTGAAAAAGAATCTCCACGCTTCCTCAAAAAGAATACAAGGAGATAGATGTGGATAAAATCCACCACCCCTAGTGGGCTATTTCGGTACTTCATTGTACTGACAAATGCATCCTCTGAACACTCGTATATGTGTCTACTACAGACCCGCAACTTTGCTTTTCCAAAGCTATTGGCACAAAAATAAACATGTTGCGGGCACATTTTCCAGACAATTAAATGTAGAAAATAAGTCTGGTTAATGTTGGGAAATATACCTCCCGGTCATTTCAAGAGTACTGCCAAGTAACTGGAATAGAAAATCAACACATAGTGCCACATGTGCATACCCAAATTGGGTCGGCAGAGTCACTGATAAGTAGACTCCAATGGATTGAACGTCCATTAAATCCCGATTGCCTATGGATGCATGGGGACATGCAAATTTTGCATGCTGCATCGTAAATGAAAATAAGACCCTCTGGAGGTCAGAGTCTCCAATGCAACTTGCATATGGAATGCCACCGAACATTTCTCATCTGAGAATCTTCGGTCGCGCAGTTTTAAATCCCCATTGCACCACCAAAGAGGACCAAAACGATACTCAACGTCGCCTAGGTATCCATGCAGGGTTTGACTCACCCTCACTTATAAGATACCTAGAACCCCAAACGGGAGACGCATTTAAGGCACATCTTGAAGACTGTGATTTCGATGAGATGAGTTTCCTCAAAAAAGGCCCAGATACTGGAAAATCTGGTGCGAAGCAAATGTTAAAGTGGGATACAAAAAGTCTGACCCACTACGATCCGGTAACAAAACAATGTGATGATAAGATCCTGAAGATCTTACACATCCAGAACACAGTTCATAGATTACCGGATTCGTTTACTGACAACCAGAAGATTGTCAGATCACACATCTCTGCTGCAAAAACTCCAGCTAGGATTGACATCCCCGAGAATGGATGCAACCCACCAGCAGCAAAAGTGGCTGATCCTCAACAGAAAAGAGACAGACCACCAGGCTCCAAGGACAGAAACTCCTGGAGACCTTAAGACAATACTACCACAGGACAATGAGCTCATGCCCATACCCTCACCCTTCCCGGAATCCACTGTAGAGGAATTGCCGGGAAAAACTGAAAGTGAAAGTAAATGTTGTACGTACTGGGGAGGTGTTGGACAGATAGAACATAAATTTTAGACAATGTATTCACGTATCATATTGCCATACACATCGCAAAAGCGATGATGTTTATAAATTATTGTTCCATACTCCGTTGCTAGAAGGCAAACGTAGAGATTGGCCAAATGTGGAACGAGGCAATAAAAGATGAGATGGCATCACTTATGAAACGTGAAATGTTCGGACCTGAAGTCCAGACACCAAAAGGTGTCAAACCTGTGGATAAAAATATAGTATTGTACACATAAGAAAAATAAATACAAAATCGTATGCTATAAGGTACAACCTATAGCCCAAGGCAAATTTCGCTGAAACTAGGGATCGAACAAATTAAAATGAACATGAATCATAAATGATGCATCAGTCCCTAAGTTATCAAAAGCGAATACCTTACGATTTGGCAAAGGAATTTCTGGATATGCTGTTATTGGATGTTGTGACAGCATACCTTCGTGGACATCTTGGTAAAGATAATTTCCACATTTCCTTAAATGCCTGAATAGACTTCGGGACGTCTATTCTATTGAAGAAAAAACAATAAAAATAACGTACAACCAAGAGAATCGCTTGACAAAACAATGATTCTTACTGAGGGTTGTCTTTGCATCTAAGCAAAGAGCAGGACTTGAGGTCATAGTTGTAAATAACTAAAATCTCATCGGATCTCCTGAAGAGAAAACCGATACATCTGTTCAAGCCTGACTTTTAAACATGAAATAAAAAGACCTAGGCAAATATAAAGTCATGGCTCATAGAATCCTGTTACATACACCCAGAAGTGCGTTGGAGAAATTAAAAGGACCATTGTCATCGAAAGTACACCTATGGGAGTATACTTAATGGATGAATAAAAAAGAACCCTTCCGATCGCTGGAAGAGGGGGAGGATTTAACTGGTCCTAAAGTCCCTTATCTAAGTGCAATCAGGCACTCCTGGCTAATTGCACGTGTCCCGATATAGCAATTGCAGTAAACTCATTAGCCAGATATAGTTGGCACTTGAAAGGGCCATTAGACCGAAGTTAAGCCTTCTGCGCTTCATTCAAGGGTCGACAGAGTTGGACTTACACTATGAAGTAGCATCCTCCAATGTTTATGCAAATGCAGGTTACAGGTCTGGTCCCTATACTGAGAAAACACAGAACGGGTACCCACAGTAGGATGGCCATCTACTGCAAATATGCAAAGCAACTTATGAAGGCAACATCATCCTATCATTCCGAGATCCTCACCATTCCATAATCACACCAATGTTGTATTTGAGGGCACCTGGTGGTACATCACATCCCAGTGACGACTGGGATAAAGGTTGGTTTTGTGGAGCTGACCACATAGTCTGAAGACCACATCAGAGGCGACGAGACTTAGCACACCTCTCCAGAGTTTCTGGGTTCAATAGCTGCTTGATGGTGATAATATTTGTAATCTGTGTATATTTTCAGAATATTGTAAATAGGAATGATGAGATAAGCCTAAGGGATCTGAAAGCGTAAGAGCTTTTACAGATCAGGGGGAGTTGATGGAATTTGTACTCTTTTCCCTTAGCTATGGTTTTTCCCACTGGGTTTTCCATAGCCAAAGGTTTTAACGAGGCAAATCACTTCAACTCTGGATCCTGAAGTATACATCCCTCTGTGACGCTCAGAATCCAGAAGTATTCATGAGCAGAGTCACTTGTACAAATCTGGGGGAGTTAAAGAGCGTTTGTACTCTTTTTCCTTAACTATGGTTTTTCCCACTGGGTTTTCCATATATGGCTAAAGGTTTTAATGAGGCAAATTGTCACGACCCGCTTCCCGAAAATGGAGGCGAGGCGTGAGAAGGTCCGCTCAAGCGTGGAGCTGTGAAGCCTCACGCCTGATAAGCGTAAATTTAGTATAAGCAGGTCCCTGTAATTGCAAACGAAACAACAACAACAATAATAATAATAATGAGACGGATATGAAATACCAATCCCACAGGTTGTCCACAAAATATTCGACATCACAGAAAAGCCATCAGTCTAAAAGAAAGAGTCTAAGGGCCCAGAACAAGGCCAACAAAAGCAACGTCATAACAAAGTATAGGTGCCACGCACCGACAACAAAACAACTGTCTAAACAAAAGTAAACACAACGAAGACACTAGGACTGGTCCCCAGTGTCTACGAAGTCCTCGCCCAACACGGGCGCAAGCTCGGCGTCCGCAAACACCTCACCCTCAGCAAGTAACTCGGGCTCAAGATCTAACATGCGACACCCAAAAGAGAAAGGGGCACATGTCAACAAGTCTAAAAGACTTGAGCAAGGAAACTGAAAGTGACTAACAACCTAGCACTTATAATGTTAAACAATGACATGGCAGTTGAGTATGATGCAACAGTTTAAAAGAGAGGCAAGCACGCACGATGTAGCAAAAGCTACCAAATCACTAATCACTTATCATTTATCACTTATCACTTATCACTTATCACTTATCACTTATCACTTATCACTTAGTGCATAGAGAGTCCACCTGCTGGCCAACTCGTGGCTCAGTCCGCTTATCTCTATCACTATTAATCACTTGTGCACTAGAGAGTCCACCTGCTGGCCGGAGTGGCGGATCAGGCCAACTCGGGGCTCAGTCCGCTTATCTCTTACCCCACCCATATGTGTCGAGCGTTGGGATTTCCAACTCACTGAGCTCGCTTCTGGATCACGAGCCAGGAAGTGTATTTGGCATAGGGGTGCACCTAGCCGGTATCCGAGCGTTGGGGTTTTCAACTACAGGGCTCGCTTCTGGAACACGAGCCAGGAATATAATATTGTAGCGTGTGCTACACAAGCACAATAAATAATCACTATGCAATGACATGAACAGATGATTGCGTACCGTTAATTGAATTTAAACGTGACATACAAGCATGATGAGGGTGACGGATCTAGCTTCGTTGTCAAGCTAGGTCAAAGGCGTCTAGACGGCTATCCTTTCACCGTCTAGTCTCTTTTACGATAAAACAAGGAAATGGCCTAAGACGTGGCCCAAATCAAGAGATGCAAGTTTCACTTGCCTAGCACCGGGGATGACGGTCACGAAGGTTCGTTTCACGGATGCTAGCCTATGGGGAATCGCTGTTATGGGGAACAATCATCAAAACAACAAGTATTTTATTAGGGTTTCATAAAAATTACAATAGGTTAGGAAAACATCGGGGAATCGATTTCTTACCGAGAGGAGGCGGATGGAACACTCCGGGGAACCCTAGGATCAGATCTGGGAACCAATGGAGAAGTTTGGAGAGTTAGGGTTTTTGGGGGATTTTGGGGGGTTGATGAGATTTTGGGGAAGATGAGGGGTTGAATGAGTTGAGGGAGGGTTTGGATGATGGATTTAGGGCTTGGAATGGAGGAATGAAGCTTGGAGGAAGATGAGGGCTCAAAAGGGGGAGATTTTAGGGTTTGGGGTCGAGTGGAGGAAGATGAAATCGTTTGGGTTGGGTTTAAATAGGTTGGGCTGGCGGCTGCCCAGAAATTAGGGTTTTAACACAGGTTAGTCGGTCAAAGAGCAACCACTGACCGACTAGTTTGGCAACTAGTCGGTCGGTCGACCAACGCAGACCGACTAAGTGTAAACAGTAACTCCTGAACGAAAATAGGATTTAGATTTAGTCGGTCCATGAACAAATACTGACCGACTAGTTTAGCATCTAGTCGGTCGATGAACGTTCTTAGACCGACTAAGAGTAAACAGTAACTAGTGTCAAAAATAGTTGAAAGAGTTAGTCGGTCTGAGTACAAAACTTAACCGACTAGTTTAACAACTAGTCGGTCGAAAGATGAACTTAGACCGACTAAGCAATGAACAGTATTGATACTAAAATTTAGATGATGAGTTAGTCGGTTAAAGAAGCATTGCCGACCGACTAGTTTGCAACCTAGTCGGTCAACCAACGTTCTTAGACCGACTAACGATAAACAGTAACTTCTAAGAAATTTAGATAGCCCATTAGTCGGTCCAAGAAGGATTGCCGACCGACTGGATTGTCATCTAGTCGGTCGGTGCCCCTTCTTACACCGGCTAATGAGCACCAAAAGTTCCGATACGGAGCGCGAGGCCCCGGGATCGATTCCTAAGACTCCTAGGCTTGATCTAATAGTAAGATACGACCGTTATGAAGTCTGTCACGAATGACATACTTCGAAATCGACAATCCTAAGGAAGAAACGAGAAAATACGACGAATCGATCGAAAATGAAAGCTACGGAGACGAAAACCACACATGAGGAGAAAATCTACCAAAACATATATTATATTATAATAAATCCAGATACATGAAAAGCAGTCGTTACATCCTCCCCAACTTAAGAAAAATTCCGTCCTCGGAATTTCCAAATACTCACGAGTCCGTGAACAAAAGTGGGTAGCGCTCTCGCATCTCATCTTCTCTCTCCCAAGTAGACTCTCCCGGCGAACCGTGCCGCCACATCACTCTAACAAGATCGACGACCTTGTTTCGAAGTGACTTCTGACGCCTGTCCAGAATCTGCACGGGATGCTGGTCATACGTCAAATCTGAGCGAACGGCGATCTCCGAGAAATCCACGGCATGAGATGGATCGCTAATGTATCGACGAAGCTGCGACACATGGAAAACATTGTGAACTCCTTCCAAAGATGGCGGCAAGGCCAAGCGATAAGCTACCTCGCCAACCCTCTCCAAAACATCAAATGGTCCAATGTATCACGGGCTCAACTTCCCTCGCTTCCCGAAACGAATCACACCACGATTCGGGGAAATCTTCAAGACCACATGGTCGCCCGGCTGAAATTCCAAAAGACGACGTTTAGCATTCGCCCAATGCTTAAAACGGTCCTGAGCAATCCTCAACCTCTCCCGAATATTCCTGACGATATCCACGGCCTCCACGATCATCTCAGGTCCCAATAACTCCCGATCACCCACGTCATCCCAACTCAATGGCGATCGACATTTCCTCCCATAAAGAGCGGTGAAAGGCGCCATGCCAATACTCGCCTGGAAGCTGTTGTTGTAAGAAAACTCCACCAAATGTAGATGGTCCTCCCACGAACCCTTGAAATCCAACATGCACGCCCTCAGCATGTCCTCCAAAATCTGAATTGTCCTCTCGGACTGGCCATCCGTCTGCGGATGGTACGCCGTGCTGAAACTCAGACGCGTACCCAAACTCTTCTGCAAACTCTGCCAGAACTGAGATGTGAACCTCGTGTATCTGTCCGACACGATACTCACGGGGACTCCATGAAGTCGCACGACTTCCTCCATATATCTCCTCGCTAGCACCTCCGTGGACTGTCCCACTCGGAACGGAATAAAGTGCGCAGATTTGGTCAATCGATCTACGATCACCCAAATCGCGTCATTCTGCTTCGGACTCCGAGGTAGTCCAGTCACGAAATCCATAGTGATGTGCTGCCACTTCCACTCCGGAATCGGAAGCGGTTGTAGCAACCCAGCCGCACGCTGATGCTCCGCCTTCACTTGCTGGCAAACCAAGCACTTGGCTACACTCCGAGCCACACTCCTCTTCATACCATGCCACCAATAATTCAGACGAAGATCCGGGTACATCTTGGTGCCACCAGGATGCACAGAATACGGCGAACTGTGTGCCTCCACCATCAACTCCTCTCTGATATCCCCAGCCGGCACACACAACCTGGCCCCAAACCTCAGCGAGCCATCCTCATGAACCAAAAAGTCAGTCCGCAGACCGGCTTCCACCTGCCCTCGAATCCTTACCAATTTCAGATCTCCGGCCTGGCCAGCCTTAATCCGATCCACGATCGTCGACTGTACCTGCATGTACATCAACGATGAAGCCTCCCCAGGAAGAACAATCTCCACTCCAGACTCGCAAAAATCCTGCTGCAATCTCCACTGCGAGGTCAACATCATCACCGCGGGAAGCCTACTCAAAGCATCTGGAACCACATTCACCTTGCCAGGGTGAAACTGCAAATCAATCTCATAATCCGCCATAAGCTCCAACCATCGACGCTGACGCATGTTTAGCTCCTTCTGAGTAAAAATATACTTCAAGCTTTTGTGATCGGTGAAGATTTTCACTTTCTCACTCAACAAAAAGTGCCTCCAAATCTTAAGAGCAAACACAACGGCAGCCAACTCCAAATCATGCGTCGGGTAATTCTTCTCATGAACCTTGAGCTGACGAGACGCATAAGCCACAACGTGCCCGTGCTGATGCAACACACAACCGAGACCCTTGCCAGAAGCATCGCAAAAGACCTCAAACCCACCGCTACGATCAGGCACAATAAGAATAGGGGCAGTCGTCAACTGCTCTCTCAGAACACCAAAAGCACTCTCACAATCACCTGACCAAACAAAAGGTACATCCTTCCGCGTCAACCTGGTCATTGGCTCGGCAATACGGGAAAAGTCCTTAATGAAACGACGATAATATCCCGCCAAACCAAGGAAACTCCGAATCTCAGATGCAGACGACGGAACATGCCACTCTCTGATGACCCTAATCTTCTCGGGATCCACAGAAATACCACCTCCAGACACCACATGCCCCAGAAAAGCAACTCGATCCAGCCAAAACTCGCACTTCGAAAACTTAGCATACAAACGATGCTTCCTCAAAATCTCCAACACCGTCCTCAAGTGCGAGGCATGCTCTTCCTCCGACTTTGAATATATCAAAATGTCGTCAATAAAGATAACGACAAACTTATCCAAAAAGTCGTAGAAAATCAGGTTCATCAGATTCATGAAGACTGCGGGCGCGTTAGTTACGCCGAAAGGCATAACCACAAACTCATAGTGTCCATACTTCGTCCTGAACGCTGTCTTCGGCACATCATCCTTCTTCACCTTCAACTGATGGTAACCACTCCTCAAATCCAACTTAGAGAACACCCTCGAACCTCCAAGCTGATCAAAGATATCATCGATGCGAGGCAACGGGTATTTATTCTTAATGGTCACCGCATTCAACTCCCGATAGTCCACGCACATACGACGCGAACCATCCTTCTTATTTACCAGCAACACTGGTGCTCCCCACGGAGACACACTAGGATTAATATAACCCTTCTGCAAGAGCTCATCCAACTGCTTCCGCAACTCCTCCAACTCAGCAGGTGCCATACGATACGGCGCCTTCGAAATCGGTTGCGCACCTGGAATAAGATCGATAGAAAATTCCAAAGCTCGATCAGGGGGCAAACCAGACATCTCCTCGGGGAAGACGTCGCCAAAATCTCGCACCACAGCTGGCCACTCCACCTCCATCTGCATAGCCACAACCTCCACCGGCTTGGCCCAAAATCTGACAGGACCAAGCGAACAGCTACCACGACTGAACTCAAACACTGGATGTCCGGGAATCTCGAACACCACCTTCTTCCTTTGACAGTCAATCGTAGCATAGAAACTCGCAAGCCAATCCATCCCAAAGACCGCATCGTAGTTGGTGATGTTGTGGACAATAAAATCAGCATAAAGCTCATGTCCACAAACCACCACAGAGCAAGGACTGCACCCACGATGCACCGTGACTACGCCATTCCCCGTAACGATGTTCCAACTCTTGGAGAGTGGGGACGTCGACAATGAATGCTTCTCCACGAAGCTCTGGGCCAAAATGCACATCGACGCACCTGAGTCAAAGAGGACTCGGGCAGGGAACATGCAAACCAAAACCACACCTAACAAACAGTCTAATCAATCAAATCTTACTCTAGCAACATTCACACACAAGCATCCAACCTAATTTAACAATCAACTATTTTAGGAAGGAATGACTAGTTTGAAAGTTACCTGCAATGACCTCATCCATGGCCAAAACCTCCTCATCGGTCATCAGAAACGCCTGCCTCCTCGGCGGAACGGCCTGCCGAAAGGCATTCCCTTGCGGAACAAGGGGTACCCCACGACCAGCGGGCACCGGGGCTCTCTGCTGCAACGGCGGGGCAGCAATAGGTGTCCGCCAAGGTTGCTTCAACCTCGGGCACTCCCTGAGAGCATGGGCGGGGTCTCCACAGGCAATACATTGCCCCAAGAACTTCCTACACGATTCCTTGATATGGCCCTCCTTGCCACAGAAATGGCAAGTCCTCCGAACAGGCCCTACTGGCCTCTTAAACTGAACGGGCTGGTTCGGCATGAATCCAGGTCTAACCACCGCTCGCGCCTGTTCCACAGGCCTCTTCCCAGCACCAACAATGGACCCCCTCCTCTGGTTCACGAGCAGCTCCTGCCTCTTGGCTGCTACCAAAACCTTCTGATAATATTCCCGGTCAGAAGAGGTCACAAAACTCTGAAGCTCCGAAGCAAGTCCCTGCAGGAACCTCTGAGCTCTCTCCTCAGCGTCCTGCACCATCTTTGGTGCAAACCGACTCAGCCTCATGAAATCTTGGTGATATCGGTCCACCGACGAGCTTCCTTGCTTCAAATCGATAAAACGCTGCAGCATCTCTTCCTTGGCAGCTTTTGGGAAGAACTCACCATCAAATCTGGTCTTGAAGGTAGCCCAGACGATCGGCTCCTCCAACATCTTCTCTTCAGCATCCCACCAATTTCTGGCGTTATCCTTCAGCTGGCGCTTCGCCAAGTCAACCCAACCTACTTCGTTGACCTTGGACATCTTCAGATTGTCCTCGATATTCCTCATCCATTCATCAGCAGCCAGTGGACCTTCGGTTCCATCAAAATATGCAGGACCCAGCTCTCTAAACTGCTTCGCCCCGGGCTCAGGACGAGGGGCTTCCACTACCCGAGCAGCTCGAGTTACCGGAGCATTCTGCACCTGCAGAAGCACACCTTGCTGAACTTGCATCATCTGCAACATCATCCGCATCATCTCTCCATTAGTGGGCTCCCGCTCAGGCTCCTCGTCATGAGGGGGCGCACCACTACCACCACCACGGGTGATTCGTCTTCCTGCCATCTAATGACACAGAAAACGAAACAATTAGACTCATAGCTTAGGGCTCCGACGTCGAACTTATTCGTTGGACAATTCGTATTATTATCGTTATTCCGATAATTGCAGTTACAGAAGGACCTGCATGGGCCACCACTAAAACCTGTCACGACCCGCTTCCCGAAAATGGAGGCGAGGCGTGAGAAGGTCCGCTCAAGCGTGGAGCTGTGAAGCCTCACGCCTGATAAGCGTAAATTTAGTATAAGCAGGTCCCTGTAATTGCAAACGAAACAACAACAATAATAATAATAATAATGAGACGGATATGAAATACCAATCCCACAGGTTGTCCACAAAATATTCGACATCACAGAAAAGCCACCAGGCTAAAAGAAAGAGTCTAAGGGCCCAGAACAAGGCCAACAAAAGCAACGTTATAGAAAAGTATAGGTGCCACGCACCGACAACAAAACAACTGTCTAAACAAAAGTAAACACAACGAAGACACTAGGACTGGTCCCCAGTGTCTACGAAGTCCTCGCCCAACACGGGCGCAAGCTCGGCGTCCGCAAACACCTCACCCTCAGCAAGTAACTCGGGCTCAAGATCTAACATGCGACACCCAAAAGAGAAAGGGGCACATGTCAACAAGTCTAAAAGACTTGAGCAAGGAAACTGAAAGTGACTAACAACCAAGCACTTATAATGTTAAACAATGACATGGCAGTTGAGTATGATGCAACAGTTTAAAAGAGAGGCAAGCACGCACGATGTAGCAAAAGCTACCAAATCACTAATCACTTATCATTTATCATTTATCACTTATCACTTATCACTTAGTGCATAGAGAGTCCACCTGCTGGCCAACTCGTGGCTCAGTCCGCTTATCTCTATCACTATTAATCACTTGTGCACTAGAGAGTCCACCTGCTGGCCGGAGTGGCGGATCAGGCCAACTCGGGGCTCAGTCCGCTTATCTCTTACCCCACCCATATGTGTCGAGCGTTGGAATTTCCAACTCACTGAGCTCGCTTCTGGATCACGAGCCAGGAAGTGTATTTGGCATAGGGGTGCACCTAGCCGGTATCCGAGCGTTGGGGTTTCCAACTACAGGGCTCGCTTCTGGAACACGAGCCAGGAATATAATATTGTAGCGTGTGCTACACAAGCACAATAAATAATCACTATGCAATGACATGAACAGATGATTGCGTACCGTTAATTGAATTTAAACGTGACATACAAGCATGATGAGGGTGACGGATCTAGCTTCGTTGGCAAGCTAGGTCAAAGGCGTCTAGACGGCTATCCTTTCACCGTCTAGTCTCTTTTACGCTAAAACAAGGAAATGGCCTAAGACATGGCCCAAATCAAGAGATGCAAGTTTCACTTGCCTAGCACCGGGGATGACGGTCACGAAGGTTCGTTTCGCGGATGCTAGCCTACGGGGAATTGCTGTTATGGGGAACAATCATCAAAACAACAAGTATTTTATTAGGGTTTCATAAAAATTACAATAGGTTAGGAAAACATCGGGGAATCGATTTCTTACCGAGAGGAGGCGGATGGAACACTCCGAGGAACCCTAGGATCAGATCTGGGAACCAATGGAGAAGTTTGGAGAGTTAGGGTTTTTGGGGGATTTTGGGGGATTGATGAGATTTTGGGGAAGATGAGGGGTTGAATGAGTTGAGGGAGGGTTTGGATGATGGATTTAGGGCTTGGAATGGAGGAATGAAGCTTGGAGGAAAATGAGGGCTCAAAAGGGGGAGATTTTAGGGTTTGGGGTCGAGTGGAGGAAGATGAAATCGTTTGGGTTGGGTTTAAATAGGTTGGGCTGGCGGCTGCCCAGAAATTAGGGTTTTAACACAGGTTAGTCGGTCAAAGAGCAACCACTGACCGACTAGTTTGGCAACTAGTCGGTCGGTCGACCAACGCAGACCGACTAAGTGTAAACAGTAACTCCTGAACGAAAATAGGATTTAGATTTAGTCGGTCCATGAACAAATACTGACCGACTAGTTTAGCATCTAGTCGGTCGATGAACGTTCTTAGACCGACTAAGAGTAAACAGTAACTAGTGTCAAAAATAGTTGAAAGAGTTAGTCGGTCTGAGTACAAAACTTAACCGACTAGTTTAACAACTAGTCGGTCGAAAGATGAACTTAGACCGACTAAGCAATGAACAGTATTGATACTAAAATTTAGATGATGAGTTAGTCGGTTAAAGAAGCATTGCCGACCGACTAGTTTGCAACCTAGTCGGTCAACCAACGTTCTTAGACCGACTAACGATAAACAGTAACTTCTAAGAAATTTAGATAGCCCATTAGTCGGTCCAAGGAGGATTGCCGACCGACTGGATCGTCATCTAGTCGGTCGGTGCCCCTTCTTACACCGGCTAATGAGCACCAAAAGTTCCGATACGGAGCGCGAGGCCCCGGGATCGATTCCTAAGACTCCTAGGCTTGATCTAATAGTAAGATACGACCGTTATGAAGTCCGTCACGAATGACATACTTCGAAATCGACAATCCTAAGGAAGAAACGAGAAAATACGACGAATCGATCGAAAATGAAAGCTACGGAGACGAAAACCACACATGAGGAGAAAATCTACCAAAACATATATTATATTATAATAAATCCAGATACATGAAAAGCAGTCGTTACACAAATCTCACCAACTCAGGATCCTGAAGTATCCACCCCATGTGAGACTCTTCTACGCTCAGAATCCTGAAGAATTCACGAGCAGAGTCCACACCTATGGCTGGATAAGGGGGAGTGTTGTGAACGTTTATTTATCGTGTTGGTTGAGATTCTGGGCTATCCTAGAGATATGCCCATATCTTTGTAGCACATGTTTGTATTCTCCCATATTGCCTATAAATAAAGAGTTGGGGGCTCCTCCCCCAATAGTTGATTCATAACAATTATTTAATTTTTGTTGCCTAATTTTTTTTCTCTTATTTCTCTGTTGACGATTGCAATATCCCGGTTCTAATGGACATTTTTACCGATTTTTCTGAGATTGAAAGTATTTTCTACATATTCTGTAAGATGTGAATTTTTTTATTAAATGATTGATTTTTCTAGCCTAATTTTGTCTTCTCTTATTTTTCAATTGAAGATAGCGATCTCCCGGTTCCAACCAAAATTTTTGCGGACTTTTTGACCTCGATATTATTTTCTACATTTTATTGTAGATGTGTATCTTTTTATTAAATGATATAACTTTTATTGCGTAAGTTTATCTTTTATTATTTTTAGTTTGAAGATGGCGATCTCCCGGTTCCAACGGACATTTTTACGTATTTTTCTGAGTTCCGGGCTATTTTATATATTTTATGAAAGAAATGGATTTTTATTAAATGATATGGTTTTTATAACCTAAGTTTGTCTTCTCTTATTTTCCAGTTGAAGATGGTGATCTTTATACTGAACGATATGATTTTTTGGCCTAATTTTGTCTTCTCTTATATTTCAGTTGAAGATGGCATTCTCTCTGTCCTAACATACATTTTGGCGGATTTTTTTGAGCGTCGGGCTATTTTCCACATATTCTGGAAGATAAGGATCGTTTTATTATATGATATGACTTTTTGGCCAAATTTTGTCTTCTCTTATTTTCCAGTTGAAGTTGGCGATCTCCCGGTTGCAACGAAAATTTTTGCGGATATTTCTGGTCTCCGGGCTATTTTCCACTTTTTTTGGAAGATATGGAATTTTTTATTAAATGATATCAAAGAAGAAAAAATTAGGCCAAAAAAATGTCAGTTGGATCCAAGAAATTGCCATCTTCAACTAAAATATAAGAGAAGACAAATTTTGGAACATGGAAATCGTCAGCTTCATTTATAAAAATGTCTGTTGTAACCGGGATATCGCCATCTTCAACTGAAAAGATTTTTATATATCACTTTCTAAGCTTGGTGCTAGTTTATACATTTTATGAAATATATGGATCTTTTTATTAAATGATATGATTTTTTTGGCCTAATTTTGCCTTCTCTTATATTCCAGTTGAAGATGGTGATCTCCTTGTTCCAATGGACATTTTTGCAAATTTTTCTGTGCTTCGGCCTATTTTCCACATTTTTGGAAGATATGGATCGTTTTATTAAATGATATGATATTATGGCCTAATTATTTCTTCTCGTATTTTCCAGTTGAAGATGGCAATATCCCTGTTTCAACGGATATTTTTGTCGATATTTCTGAGCTCGGGACTATTTTATATATTTTTTGTAAGTTATGGATCTTTTTATTGAATGATATGATTTTTTAGACAATTATGTCTTCTCTTGTTTTTCAATTGAAGATGGCAATCTTTCGGTTCAAATGGAAATTTTTTGCGGATTTTTCTGACCTCGAGGCTATTTTCTACGTTTTATTGTCGATATGAATCTTTTTATTATATGATATGATTTTTATAGCCTTTATTTATCTTCTCTTATTTTTCACTTGGAGATGGCAGTCTCCTAGTTCCAACGGATATTTTTGCGGATTTTTTTGAGCTCAGGGTTTTTTTTGTATTTTTAGAAAGATATCGATCGTTTTATTAAATGATATGATTTTTGCCTAATTTTGTCTTTTCTTATTTTTTTTCATTGAATATGGCGATCTTCCAGATCTGACGGATATTTGCGGATTTTTCTGAGTTATGTCCTATTTTCTGTATTATCTTGAAGATATCGATCGTTTTATTAAATGATATAATTTTTTTCCTTAATTTTATCTTCTTTTTTTCGTTAAATTTAGCGATCTCCCAGTTTCGACGATATTTTTGCGGATTTTTCTAAGCTCAAGGATATTTTCTATATTTTATGGAAAATAAGAATCTTTATATTAAATGATATTATTTTTATTGCCAAATTTTCTCTTCTTTTATTTTTCACTTGAACAAAGCGATCTCCCGGTTCCAATGGACATTTTTTCAGATTTTCTGCGTTCGGTGTTATTTTATTTATTTTATGGAAGATATGGATCTGTTTATTAAATGATATCATTTTTATTGCATAAGTTTGTCTTCTATTGTATTTAAGTTGAAAATGTCGATTTCTCGGTTCCAAGTCAAGGTGGCCAAAAGGCACGGAAGCCCCCTGGCCTGTCCCGGTCAACGTTGACCGGGCCGTTGACCTGGCCCGGCACGAAATGTGGGTCGTGCATTCCCCCAGCCTGACGGGCCGAGCCGAACCGGCCCGGCGGCCCGCCACACGCCGGGCCAGCCCGGCCTGGCCGCCTTTTCTGCTGCAGAACGCGCGCGCGAGCTGCTTGGATTTTCAACCAAAAATGGCCGTTGGGGGTATTTTTGGCCAAAATTGACCCAAAACCCCCCAACAGCTATAAACGGTCAAATGGGGGGGTATTTTGGTCATTTTTGGCCAAAATACCAAAAAACATACCCAACAGCCATAAAACGATCATATTGGAGGGTTATTTTGGTCTTTTTGGCCTAAAAATTCCTATAAGTACGCCCACTAATTCATAACATTTTCTTCACAATTCTAGACATCTCTACTCTCAAATTCTTCTCAAATCTCAAGCTCTTGCTCTCAACTGACTGCGCTCTCAAGATACGGCTGCTATCTCTCTGCATCTCAACTTTCAAGCTTCGTCTGCTACCTGCTTGAGTCTCGGTATCCAGCTGCTACCTCTCTACATCCCTACCTCTTTGCATCTTTGCTCTATCTGCAAACAGGTTCCTTTTATTGTTAAATTAGCATAATGTCAGTATCAAACAACTCACGTAGACATGTCAACGTTAATTTTAATACGGAAGAATATGGATATTATCAAAATATGCTGAACAACCCTATCGAATCACCGGACTTTCCGAAAACGTCACCAACTGAACAAGATTGGAATGATAGTAATCACCCTAGCCCCATAGTGGGTACTCCATGGGTTTCTTCTTCTGCACACACTTCAACCCATGCACATACTGCTACTACTGTTGGCCCCACTTTCACACAAGCAACCCAAACCAGAAAACAGAAATCTACGGTTTGGGAAAACTATACACTTGAAACATTACCTGATAAAGGACTTAGGGCTGTTTGCAAAATCTGTAGAGCAGATTTCATTGGTGCAGCTAAAGATGGCACAACACACCTGAAAAGACACTCAGATGCTCACAAAAAAAGATGCTAGACAGATAACTTTAAACTTAACAGCTACATCTAGCTCTCTATCTAGTTTCTCGTATTCTTCTGATACAATACGAAAGGAGATGGGTAGATTAGTTCTATGCCAAGAATTACCCTTTTAGTTATGGGGGAAAGCCCCTCATTAGAATAGTTTAACCAATTAGCCCTGAACCCTGCATTTAGAAGAGTGCCTAGAAACACTCTTAGAAGAGATGCTATGGAAGCTTTTCAAGCTGGCAAAGCTAAAATTATACAAAGTTTTGCAGCCTTAACATCTAGAATAGCTTTAACATCTGATGTATGAACAACAAAATGGGGGTTATCCTACTTAAGTGTTACGTCACATTACGTAGACCACGACTATGTTATTCATAAGATGATTATCGGCTTTAAATTGTTAGAACATGCTCATACCGGTGTTGTCATTGCTAATGTGATTATGACTGTTATTCGCGAGTATGCTATTTCTGAAAAAAAATCATTTCGTTTACATTTGATGATCCATCTAACAATACAAATGCAATAACATTTTTAAATAGACAACTGAACCCTGATCTTGATGGTATTTTATTTCATCACCGATGTACTTGTCACATCTAGAATTTGATAGTACAGGATGCGCTAAAATATGCTGCTGCTTGGTTAGAAAAAGGTAGGAACCTTATGTTATACATACAGTCTTCTGCCAATAAGAGAAATTTATACAACGAAGTATGTAGAAATAGCCAACGTCCTTACCAAAAGTTTAAATTTAGTGTTCCACATAGGTGGAATTCAACGTATCTTATGATGCGTTGTATGCTTAAAAACAAGATTCAGCTTAGTTATTTTGTTAGTACACACATTCCATATTACTCTGATTACAACATTACTGAGTTTGAGTGGAAAACGATTGAGCAGCTTGGTGAATTTTTTGAGGGTTTTTATATTGCTACAAACAAATTCTTGGGTATGTATTACTCAACATCTATTTAGGCATTGGTCAATTAGTTATCATTTCAGACACTTTAGCGAGTTATAGCGACACTACAACCACTACCCTTCGTCTTCAACCTATGATAGAAGAAATGGATTATTCATTATCTAAGGTTTTTGATCCACGGTTAAAAGATGAATTAGTAATTGGGTTATTAGAAACCTTATATGAAAACACGATATTTGAAGTTGATGATCATATAATGAATTTTAAAAAGGGGTATTCACAAAAAAAATACCCTAACATTTGGGGCCACTTTCAACTTAATACCCTGAACGTTTAAGTCATACACAACAGTACCTTTTTGAGGTTTTTGTTAAATTATACCCGTTTTGCCCTTGACCTTATTCAAAAAAATAATACCCTAACGTTTGGGGTATCTTTCAAAAAAATATCCAAATCCCACCAATACCCAAATCACAGGGGGAGGGGGCGGCGCCGCCTCCCCCTCCTCCTCGATTGAGGCGGAGGGGGGGCGTCACCCCCCTCCTCATCGACTGAGGCGGAGGGAGAGGGGGCGCCGCCCCTCCCCCCCCAAAACAGGGGGTGGGGAGGGGGCGGCGCCCCCTCCTCGACTGAGGCGGAGGGGGAGGGGGCGGCGCCCCCTTCCCCCTCCCCCCTGAAAACAGGGGGTGGGGAGGGGTGCGCCCCTCCCCCTCCCTCCTCGACTAAGGCGGAGGGGGATGGGGCGGCGCCCCCTCCCTCCCCCCTCCTCACCTGAGGTGGAGGGGAGGGGGCGCCGCCCCCTCCCTCCTGAAAACATGGGGAGGGGAGGGGGCGCGCCCCCTCCCCCTCCCTCCTCGACTGATGCAGAGGGGGAGGGGGACCCCCTCCCTCCTCGCCTGAGGCGGAGGGGGAGGGGGCGTCCCCCCCCCCCCCCGAAAACAGGAGGGGGGCGTCCACCCGAGGTATTGGTGGTATTTGGGTATTTTTTTGAAAGATACCCCAAACATTAGGGTATTTTCTTTTGGGAATAAGATCAAGGGCAAAACGGGTATAATTTAACCAAAAACCCCAAAAAGGTATTGTTGTGTATGACTTAAATGTTCAGGGTATTAAGTTGAAAGCGGCCCCAAACGTTTTGGTATTTTTTTGTGCATACCCCTTTTAAAAATAGCTTAAGAGTCCTTTTTGCGGCGTATGTGGCTAAATATGGTAGTTCATCACACACTTCTTCTGTTCCTGCTAGTTCTAATATTACAGGCAAACTCCGACAGATTATGGTGAAGAAAAACAAAAAACCGCAGCTACAGAAAGTTCGTCTAATGAGTTGTCCAAGTATTTAGAAATTAATTTTCCTTTTACTAGTTTGAATTGGATGATGAAAATTTTGACATTTTAGCATGGTGGAAAATGTATGAACATAGGTTTCCAATTCTGACCATTATGGCTCGTGATATGTTATCAGTTCATATTTCTACTGTTGCGTCTGAGTCTGCTTTTAGTACAAGTGGCCGGGTTCTGAGTGACATGAGATCAATGCCTAAAGAAGATATAGTTGAAACGGAGATATATGCAAAGGATTGGTTTCATGCTGAAAACCGCTCGCAAGATAAACAGGACCTTTCGAAAGACTCTGAGGAAGAAGATGAATGATTTTCTTTTTTTCTTGTATTGTTGCATTTAGAAGTCCTAGATTTTGGTCATAGTCTGAGGGGTAAGGCTGGCCAATGTAAGTCCCCCCAAAAAAATTTAATTAATGAAATTTAAAGGTTCAACCCGGGACCTTCGTGAATTTTGGGCTTAAATTTCTTTTTTTTCAATAATATAGATTTAATTAGAAATATATTTCAATTCTGACCATTTCTTAAAATTTGTATACTTCAATTTTTTCATTTTGACTTTTTGATAATGTTATACTAAATATACTTCAATTTATAAAATTCTTAACCTTTTTAAATATTTTTCTATAATATTGTAAAATTTTTAAAATTTTTATGTACTTCTTAACTTATTTTTTTCTTATTTAGAACATTTTTTATTAATTGTACGTAGTTACTAAAAAATTTCAGATTTTTTTGATTTTTTTTATTTTTGAAATTTTTAAAAAAACTCTTTTTTTTGGGCCGGGCCGCGGGCCGGCCCGGGGCTCGGCAAAGCCCGGTGGGCCGCGGGCCGGCCCGGGGCCCAACGAAGCCGGCGGGCAAAGGGCCGGGCAGGCCCATTGGCCACCTTGAGTTCCAAGGGACATCTTTGCAGATTTTTTGAGCTACGGGCTATTTTCTACATTTTATGGAAAATATGGATCTTTTTATTAAATGATATGATTTTTATAACCAAAATTTGTCTTTTATTTTTTAGTTAAAGATGGCGAGCTTTATATTGAATGATATGATTTTTTGCCTAATTTTGTCTTCTCTTATATTGCAGTTGAAGATGGCAGTCTCTCGGTCACAAAGGAATTTTTTTTGCAGATTTTTCTGAGATACGGGCTATTTTCGACATTTTCTGGAAGATATGGATCGTTTTATTAAATGATGATTTTTGGCCAAATTTTGTCTTCTCTTATTTTCCAGTTGAAGTTGGTGATCTCCCGGTTCCAACGAACATTTTTGCAGATATTTCTGAGCTCCGGGTTATTTTCCACATTTTTCGGAATATATGGATTGTTTTATTAAATGATATCAGAAAAGCCAAAATTAGGCCAAAAAATGTCCATTGGAACTGGGAAATCTCATCTACAACTAAAATACAAGAGAAGACAAAATTCGAAACCAGAAAATCACCATCTTCATCTATATAAATGTCATTGTAACCAGGATATCGCCATCTTCAACTGAAAAGATTTTTATATATCATTTTCTGAGCTTGGTGCAATTTTCTACATTTTATGAAAGATATGGATCTTTTTATTAATTGATATGATTTTTCTAGCCTAAATTTGTCTTCTCTTATTTTTCAGTTGTAGATGTCGATCTTTTTATTAAATGATATGATTTTTTTTGGCCTAATTATGTCTTCTCTTATGTTCCAGTTGCAGATGGCGATCACCCCGGTTCCAACAGACATTTTTACATATTTTCCTGAGCTCGGGCTACTTCTACACTTCCTGGAAGATATGTATCTTTTTATTAAATGATATGATTTTTGGCTTAATTTTGTCTCCTCTTATTTTTCAGTTGAATATGGCGATCTCTCTGTTCCAAAGGACATTGTTTGCATATTTTTCTGAGCTCGGGGCTATTTTCTACATTTTCTGGAAGTTATGTAGTTTTTTATTACATTATATGATTTTTGTAGCCTAATTTTGTTTTCTCTTATTTTTCCGTTGAAGAGGACGATCTTCCGGTTCCAACGGAAATTTTTGCTGATATTTCTGAGTTTGGGGCTATTTTCTACATTTTCAGGAAGATAAGAATCTTTATATTAAATGATATGATTTTATACCCTAAATTTGTCTTCTCTTATTTTTCAGTTGAACATAGGGATCTCCCAGTTCCAACAGATATTTTTTCGGATTTTTTTGAGCTCGGTGCTATTTTATTATATTATGGAATATATGGATCTTTTTATTAAATAATTTGATTTTTATAGATTAAGTTTGTCTTCTATTATTTTCAAGTTGAAGATGTCGATCTCCTGGTTCCAGCAGACATTTTTTCAGATTTTTCTAAGCTCGAGGCTATTTTTCTATATTTTCTGGAAGATGAGAATCTTTCTATTAAATGATATAATTTTTTGCCCTTATTTTCATTTCTCTTATTTTTTTCCGATAAAGAAGGCAATCTCATGTTCATGCGAACATTTTTGTGGATTTTTGTGCTCCCGACTATTCTCTACATTTTCTATAAAATTTGCATCTTTATATTAATAATATGATTTTTATAGCCTAATTTTGTCTTCTCTTATTTTTCAGTTGAAGATGGCGATCTCTTGGTACCAACGGACTTCTTAGCGGTTTTTTTTTTGAGATCGTGAAAATTTTCTACATTTTCAGAAAGATATGAACCTTTTTATTAAATGATATGATATTTGGCCTAATTTTGTCTTCTCTTATTTTTAAGTTGAAGATGGCGATCTCCCGGTTCGAACGGATATTTTTGAAGATTTTTCTGAGTGCATGCGGATTTTCTAAATTTTTCGGAAGATATGAATTTATTTAAATGATATGATTTTTGGGCCTACTTTTGTCTTCTCATTTTTTCAGATGAAGATGGCGATCTCCTGATTCCAACGAACATTTTTTGCGGATTGTTAAGCCCCATGCAATTTTCCACATTTTCTGGAAGATATAGATTGTTTTATTAAATGATATCAGAGAAGACAAAATTCGGCCAAAAAATGTCTGTTGGAACCGAGAAATCGCCATCTTCAACTAAAATATAAGAGAAGAAAAAATTCGAAACCAGGAAATCGTCATCTTCATCTATAAAAATTTCTGTTGTAATCGGGATATAGCCATCTTCAACTGAAAAGATTTTTATATATCATTTTCTGAGCTTGTTGCTAGTTTATACATTTTGTGAAAGATAAGGATCTTTTAATTAATTGATATGTTTTTTCTTGCCTAAATTTGTCTTCTCTTATTTTCTAGTTGAAGATGGCGATCTTTTTATTAAATGATATGATATTTTGGCCTAATTTTGTCTTCTCTTATATTCCAGTTGAAGATGGCGATCTCCCAGTTCCAACGGACATTTTTGCGAATTTTTCTGAGCTCCGGCCTATTTTCCACATTTTTGGAAGATATGGATTGTTTTATTAAATGATATGATATTTTGGCCTAATTTTGTCTTTTCTTATTTTCCAATAGAAGATGGCAATCTCCCAGTTCCAATGGACAAATTTTGCGGATTTTTCTGAGCTCGAAACTATTTTCTACATTTTCTGGAAGATAGGGATCTTTTTATTGCATTATTTGATTTTTGCTGCCTAATTTTGTTTTCTCTTATTTTTAGTTGAAGTTTGCGATATCCCAGTTCAACTGACATTTTTGCTGATATTTCTGAGCTTCGAACTATTTTCTACATAATCTATAAGATATGAATCTTTTCATTAATTGATAAGATTTTTCTAGCCTAATTTTGTCCTCTTATTTTTCAATTGAAGATGGTGATCTCCTAGGTCCAATGGAAATTTTTGCAGATTTTTTTTGAACTTGATACTATTTTCTGCCTTTTATCGTAGATATGGATCTTTTTATTTAATGATATGATTTTTATAGCTTACGTTTTTCTTCTCTTATTTTTCATTTAAAGATGGCAGCCTCCCAGTTCCAACGGACACTTTTGCAGATTTTTCTGACCTCGGGGTTATTTTCTTTATTTTCTGGAAGATATCGATCGTTTTATTAAATGATATGTTTTGGCCTAATTTTGTCATCTCTTATTTTTTTCGTTGATGATGGTGATCTCCCGGTTCCAACGGATATTTGTGCGGATTTTTTTGAGCTCTGGGATATTTTCTGTATTATCTGGAAGATATCGATCGATTTATTAAATGATATAATTTTTGGCCTAATTTTGTCTTCCCTTTTTTCGTTAAATTAGGCGATCTCCCGGTTCCTACGGATATTTTTGCGGATTTTTCTGAGCTCGGTGATATTTTCTAC
>CM061137.1:69285727-69353945 GCA_030789695.1 Scilla litardierei | reverse complement strand
CTAGCACACGACCACGCTCACTCGCGCTTCACTGCGTGGACCCACGACACTTATTTGGACTCGTTCTCCTAGGTTTAGTGGTGTGATTTGGCATTTGCTTGCTTGGTGCGTCGTTTTTGATTTTGATGGCTCTGATGGACGATCTGGGGCTTAGAGTTTTCTTTTTCTTTCTTCCTCTCTATTTTTCCCTTCCGAGCTCCTACTCTCAGTCGTCTTCCTCGAGGACGAGGAAGAGTTCAGCTTGGGGGATTTTGACGTGCGTTTATATTTCACATATTCACGCACGTTTTCTTTTGTGTTTCCCCGTGTTTTGCCGCCGTCTCTTGTTCGTTTTCGTGTATTTTCCCGTTTTCTTTCACTTTTCTTTGTTTTCCCATGATTGCAGGGGATTGACCACGTAGGGGACGTTTAACGATGATATCCCAAGTCCCCGGAGCAACGGGAGAAGTCACGCGTGATCCAGGGGGTCAAACGGCGAAGTATTCATCTTTCAGCCCCTCACCCGGTCGGTTGGTCATCCTCAACCGATCGGGTGATGCACGCGTGCACCAACCGGTCTCTACCGCAGCTCACAAAGAAGTCACCCGCCGGTTCACAGACCGGTTCTGCGGGCGGCTGCTCTCTGTTTTTTCGAGCAGAATTCCAACCGATCGGGTGACTCTCACCCGATCGGTTCATCTGTAGCTGAAGAAGATGAGCTGAAGACACGGACGTTCCAACCGACCGCCTTTGACCGTCGGGCCAAGGGGGAATAAACTTGGCGGTTGACTCCCTAGCCATAGCTCACACCCTTAGCGTAGACGTCGAACCCTAGCATGCGGGAGCGGCAGGATGAGACGTTGGGAGTTATCGTTGCGGGCTTAGTGCTCCCGGGGTCGATCAGTGTTTATGGACACGGGAGTGCCCACTGATCGAATCCGGGAAGTCCGGTGTATCATCCTGGGCACCGACCGGAATATCGGGCCCATGGGATGCCGGTACCACTTTCAGAGGCAACGTCCCACCATTAGACCCTAATCCCGATCGCTATCCATACCCGTAGGCCGCGTCGGCGAGAGTCTTTCGTCGGGTTGGAAACCAAAGTCCCGGGTTTACTTTCTTTTCGTTCTTACGCTTTTATTTCCTTTCGTGACAACCATCCACCGATTCGGGCTAGCTCGCCCCTCGGGGTGATTTAGGTCCTACCTGACCCAAGCACAACCTCGCCTCCCTGAGTTCGATATTCCCGCACCCTACACTAACCGTGAAACTTGCGGTAAACGACACCGCGCCGCCGCGACTCTTGCGGGGCGCCGGTCAGCTACCCTTCTATTCTTGTGTTTAATATACAAGCTACCATTAGTTTATCTTTTTTTTCCTCGGCTCTTGTGAGCTTGCATAGAGTCAGTTATTCGAGAGATTTGTAACAAATTTTGAAGTAAGCGCAACTTTCCGCGATTATTTAGAGTAATGGCATGTGTAATTTTGGGACGTTTTTATGTTTTTGAAGCGGGAAGGATGGTGCTTGAACATTTCTTCTTCTAGGGCTCTGGTTTAGATTTGAAAATTTGGTACAAATTTGGGGGTTATGATGAATCAGGATCTTTTTTGTAACCATTTCTTCTTCTTACTCTTCTTCTCTCGTTGATTAAGTCTTTTGACTCCCCCCCACACAAAAAGACCGGTTTTGAAAGGGAAGATTATAAATGGGAAGAATTGAGTTTATTGAATTAGGTTCTTTTATGTTGGTTTAAGGCGTTAATCTGTTATTTTGGTTATTTGGGTGGTATTTGTAAAGTTATACTGAAACCAGCAGCATTCTTTATGGTTTGATCATGAAACTCTTTTTGTTTTTTAATGGAAAAGAAAAGACATTTTGGAAGTTGGTGTCAATACTTGAGAAACGGAGTAGTAGTCCATGTTCTGAAAGCTTATATCAGATTCTCATATTCTTCTCCATCATTCGTCCCTTCTGTTACTGGTTTAAGACAAAATAATGAAGGACTAAGCATATTTCTTTTAGTTCATTTTTGGGATTTAATCCTGTTTTGCTAAAACTCATTTTGCAACTGACTTAATTTCAGGTCCATTATATTAGGGCGTGTTGGATCGTTGAGGTCTTAATGTTCCCAGAGAATTCACCACTCTATTCCATAGGGCGGAGTCGCTCTGAGGAAGGAATATGATAGATCAATTTATCAACTTTGTAATACGACCTCGTAGGTTTGTGTCCTGTTGTCAATCCTTTACGATCTGAAGCCCTTATCTAGTCATTTATATTTTATTTAGCTTATGATCTAAATTTCCATTTCTATTCTGAATCATGGTACTCATGCTTAGCTCCTTTCCAGGATTTTTGCTGAACTGGTTATATGTGTTAGTTTTAGTCTCCATATGTGTATACATAGATTGTTTTGACTTGCCACTATGAAATACTACAGTTTAACAGTGTCCTGCTCTTCTGTTTCGGTTCCTAGTTTCATTGACAATTTATTTTTGCTAAGAACTGATATGAAAATTTTAGACACTGCTCTAGCATGTAAAATGTCTGAGTATAAATGAAATGATATATGCTGTTACCCCATGTTTGCTATGCTTCTTTGGCGGAAAGCTAAACAATATAATAAATAGAAAATATGGAACTGTTAATATGGTTCAGAATTGGCCACATATTTTAGCACTGAATTGCATACTTTTATGATTATGCTTTAGAAAATTTCTTTCAATAACGAGGAATATATCAGTGGATTCATTTGGAATTTTTGTTGGTGATGAAAATGAATTTGAATGGTGTGATCTAGATATCATTAAGGATAAAACTAGCAAGCAGAAGACATGGGTTTAGAGTATTTCCTTGAGGAAGCTTGCTTTTTTCTTTTCTCCTAGTTGCTAAGAGGATTTGATACAATTTATTGATATCTGTTGAGAAAGAGAGTAGACATGATAGATTGAGAAGGGTCCACAATTAATGATATTGGTAAAATCATGAACCGATAATTGAAATGTGTACAAGTATATAGATTTACCCTGATGGTCGAGAACGTAGCCAATAAGGTCCATACATTCAATCTGAGCTCTGTTATTTTTTGGGTGCAACCTTCCAAAATAAATGGAAACAGCTTGGATGCAAAATATATAGAAACAATCCGCTTCATAAGTTCACGAATCTTCTCCCGTAGTTTTTTAATGTTATGTCCAGACTGCATTAGAGCAATAACATCAAACAATTTAACATACAGTTAAAAACATAAGAGGATTAAGAGATGGTAGACCCTACACAAACCACCTTAAACGTACATCAATAAGTTCAATTATTTCTTTCACACATGATGGTAGAGCCTGCACAAACAAATATTTTAGAAGCTTAAATGGCACTTAAATAAAAATCAACATTAGAAACAAATAAAAATAAGAAGGCACCTTTGGCATCATCTCAAGACCATCTACTTGTTTCTTGAAATCAGTGCTCAGTAGGCGTCTATGCAGATCTTCTCTGAGATACTTCATAAAATCACACTACAGAAAGTACACATATCAGTAGATGCGAGCCAATTCTATTACTAATGATAACCCATCACATCTCAAGAAATTAAAATGTATTTATAATTTTCCACCTTAGAAATTTAATTAAATTCCCATTCATGCAGTCTTGTGTAACAGGACTTGAAACCATTACCATAAATTAAATAGAATTATCATACATAGAATGTCAAGGTCATCTCAGTTTCTTTTGCAAAAAAAAAAACCAATAACACACCTGAAATCAACTAATAATATTATAAACTAACCAATATTTTCTTATTTACATATCAACCAGGTTATGAGGCAGAAAATTCAGTAAGAAACGAATATAAGAAAGTATGAAATTAGTAATTTTATCAGGAGATGATTCTAGAATTCAATTCACCAGATTAAGAGCTGGATCTTTTTCTATGCCAGATTTGGAGTTGGACCTTTATCCAAAGAAACTCGTATAAAGATGAAAGTGTGTGTTCCACTAAAACTAGACATCATTGTTTGAACAACAGTATAATGATAATATTATCATCTCAACTAAAAAGCAGATACCATAATACAATAAGATAGTACACACAAATCATTGATATCACGTCCTTGTTTCATTTTTATATGCTCAGTGTAATCAGTACACATGCTGATATTTGAATTCAAGAGTCCTTGCCAGAACTATGAATCAATTGAGAAAGAATAAAAAATGAGGCACCGAGTTTCAACAACTACAAATAGGGCTGTAAATAAGATTCAAATAATTCAATCTAAATCGCAGTCGTATCCGCATCCAATCAGATATAGTAAAATCAAAAACTTCATATTCGTGCAAATTCGGATTCAGATCAGGATAGTAAATCTGGTTCTTTTCGGAGATGGATCATTTTGTAAAGATCATGTTCATATTGGATAGCTGGTTCCATCCCCATATTATATCATATAGTATGTACAAAGTACAGTGTAAATCATTCAGATATGGATTGAATATGGGTTTTACCATACTTGTACACATTTATTACGTATATTAGGTAATGTTATGTGCACATTTATTACTTGATGTTTAATATTTTTTTCATACAGGCAAGTTAACTCATTTGAAAAGAAACCGAAATTTGGAGCGAGCAGGGACCTCTCTACCTGAGGTTTCAGATTATTCACCTTCAGATAGTGGGGGAACTAGTACCGATGGAGGTGCTACATCTAGTAAGTGATACATTAAATGATACGAACTATGTTCAGTTTTCTCTTGAGTTGAATTGATTATGGTTCTCATTCTTTTGTAGGTGGAGAAACTTTAAGTAAGAAGAAATGTCGTGGTCCTACTCGTCATGCTCGTGTCTTTAACCGAAAAGAAGGTGAACCAAAACCACGGATCAAGTTTGATGAAGATGGTCAACCTGTGGGAATAGAAGCATCTACATTTTCACATACATGTGGCATTATTTTGAGAACACCAGGTAGGGTTCCTTGGTCTAAAAAGAACTGGGATTTGGTGGATGACTTTATTAAGGACTGGATTTGGGAATCACTTAAGGTAAACACATGAACCAGGTTTGATATATTTCTTATTTTTATTTTAAATTTGCTATATCAATACACTTATTATTAGCTTTGAACCTTTTATAGGATCGATTAGAAATTGAAGAGAATATGAAGGAAGTTGTTATTCACACACATATGGGCGAAAAGTTTAGGAAAACAAAAGCAAGATGGAAGTGCCAGCATTATAAATGCTACAACACGGATGATAATCGTAAAAGAAATAAACCTCCAGATTGTGTGATGGATGAATGGGTTGCTCTAATGCAAGTTTGGGCTACTCCCGAGGCGCAGGTATACAATATATTTGTGAAAGTAATGGAGGTAGATAGATAGAGAAATCAACATTTTTTTTCCAAAATTGCATGTTGAGGTAGGTAGCTTACTATTGTATATATATATTGGAATTGTGTAGGCTATATCTGAAAAAAATGCCATAAATCAAAGTAAACAAGAATCAAAAACATTGGAGGGACTAAAAGTGCAGCTTGCTACCGCTACGATCTGGTATCTAATTAAGCATATACTACATTTATTTCTAACTTCATTTCATATGGAAATAATTATTATGTTTTTTGTGAATAGACTAAGACAAATGGTGTGGCACCATCAGATGGAGATATGTTCATCCATTTGCATTCACGCTCCAATAATGTGGCATCTGATCCAAAAGCGAAGGAGTCGATTGTATGTCAAGAAATTTTTCGAACTTTAGTTGTCTATTTTTCTTATATGCATATCATCAGGATTATGATTGCTTGTCTAAAATGCAGGATAAACTGCGCGCAGTGGCAGCAGAAAAGAATGGAGGAATCCTACCCACGTCTATAGATGATGCTACATACAATCAGGTGATGCCTCCACAACATAGTGGTCATCAATGTTCTTATGGACCTGGTGTGATAGCAAAAACTCGTTTTGGTTCTACTTCTACGCAATCCAGTGGAACTACATCCTCTCAAATCATGTCCATGCAAATGCAATTAGAGGAATATCGTCAACGAGAACTTGCAAGAGAGGAAGAACATATGCAAAGAGATGAGGAATATTGGCGAAGAGAGAAGGAACAGAAGAAAAGAGATGATGAATATAGGCGAAGAGAGGATGAACAACAGAGAAGAGAGTTAGGAATATAGGCGAAGAGAGGAAGAACAAAAACAAATTATAGAGGAGAATCGAAAACGGATTTAGTAAGGGATCTACAAATGCAACAACTTCGTGACATGTTACTAGAACTCCACCGCTAGGTACATATTTAATATTTATATTCCACATTTACTGTTTTTTGACATGTTACTAGAACTCTTATAATAACGTGTGTTGTTTAACTTATTTTCATTTACTTTGTTTGTTTGTAGGGTTAGAGTTATAGATGATTTGATATATTTTTTGGTACATATGCTTAACAAGAGGATGCTCCAGAGAACTTGAAGGTACTTTTTGGTGATATAAGGGCAAGGAGAGATGATACATTGAAGGTTGAAGATACTTTTTGGTGAATGCTTGTATTTTTTTTTGATAAATAATGTTGGAACTATTTTGATTAAGAGAATGTTTGCATAATGCAAGTAATGAATACTCTCTACTTTCATTTATCCATTTTATTGTATCATTTTTATTTATGAACATGGATTTGAAAAAAATATGAATTTGAAATTGCCTAGCTTCGGAAATTAGCTTTTGCGTAAACAGGTTTTTGTGTCGACAAACTGGGAACTAGTGTCAATAATCAGTTATATCGAACCTATTTTTTTGTGTCAGTTTTTGTGGACACTAGATGACATATGTTCTAGTGTCGATTTATTTCCACACAAGAATACTTGTTCTAGTGTCTACTTGTTACGTCACTGGAACATTACTCTAGTGTCGACTTGTTCCGTCACTAGAACCTAACTCTAATGTTGACTTGTTCCGTCATTAGAACCTAACTCTAGTGTCGACTTATTTCGACACTAGAACAGTACTCTACTGTCGAAATTATCCGTCACTAGAATGTTACTCTAGTGTCGACTTAATCTGTCACAAAAACCTATGTTGTTGTGTCGGTCCCAATGTCGACACTAAAACCCGGTTTTACTTCTAGAGACGCCCCTTTAGGTGACGGTCTGTCACTAGAAAAAAAACTGACAGTAGAACCCTATAGTGTCGGTTTTTTGCCCTTTTAGTGTCGAAATTGTTGGACACTAGAAACGCCTTTTTTTGTAGTGCTTCCCCAAAATGTAGAAAATAGTCTGGAGTTCAGAAAAATTCGCAAAAATGTCCATCGAAATTGGGAGATCGTCTTCTTCAACTTAAAAAAAGAGAAGACAAAATTTAGGCTTTAAAAATCATTTCATTTAATATAGAGATCCAAATCTTGCAGAAAATATAGAAAATAGCACCGAGCTCGGAAAAATCCATAAAAAAGTTCGTTGGAACCAGCAGATCGTCATCTTCAACTGAAAAAGAAGAGAAGACAAAATTAGGCCAAAAAATCATAACATTTAATAAAAAGATACAAATCTTTTAGAAGTGTTGAAAATTGCCCCGAGCTCAGAAAAATCCGTAAAAATCTCCGTTGGAACTGGGAGATCATCATCCTTAACTAAATTATAAGTGCTGAAAAAATTAGGCTATAAATATCGTACCATTTATAAAGATCCATATCTTATAGAAATGTAAAAAATAGCTCGGAGCTCAGAATACCGCAAAAATGTCGGTTGGAACTGGGAGATTGCCATCTTCAAAGAAAAAAATAAGAGAAGACAAAATTAAGACAAAAAATCATATCAATGAATAGATGGATCGATATCTTCCTGAAAATGCAAAAAATAGCTCCGAGCTCAGAAAAATCTACAAAAAATGTCCGTTGGACCAGAGAGACCGCAATCATCAACAGAAAAATAAGAGAAAACAAAATTATGCCAAAAATCATATGATTTAATAAAAAGATCATTTTCTTCCAGAAAATGTCCGTTTGAACTAGGAGATCGACATCTTCAACTGAAAAATAAGAGAAGATAAATTTAGGGGATAAAATGATAACATTTAATAAAAAGACACATATCTTCCATGAAATGTAGAAAATAGCACCGAGCTAAGAAAAATCCGAAAAAATGTCTATTCGAACCGAGAGATCCACATCTTCAACTGAAAATAAGAGAAGACAAAATTAAGCCCTAAGAATCATATCATTTAATATATAGATCCATATATTCAGAAAATGTAGAAATAGCACCAAACTCATAAAAATCCGCAAAAATATCCGTTGGAATCGGGATATTGCCATCTTCAACTAAAAATAAGAGCAGACAAAATTAGCTATAAAATCATATCATTTAATATAAAGATCCAAATCTTACACAAAATGTAGAAAATAGCTCGTAGCTCGGAAAAATCCGCAAAAAAGTCCGTTAGAATCGAGAGATCGCGATCTTAAACTGAAAAATAAGAGAGGACAAAATTTGGCCAAAATTTCTATCATTTAATAGAAAGATCCATATCTTCCAGAAAATATAGAAAATATCCTCGAGCCCAGAAAAATCCGTAAAAAAGTCATTTGGAACCGGAGATATTGTCAACTGGAGAAAAAGATATAACAAAATTAGGCCAAAAATCATATCATTTAAAGAGATTCATATCTTTCAGAAAATATTGAAAATATCACCGAGCTCAGAAAAATTCGGAAAAAATGTCTTTTGGAATCGGGAGATCGCCTTCTTTAATTGAAATAATAAGAGATGACAAAATTAGGCTATAAAAATCATATCATTTAATAAAAATATTCATATCTTACAGAAAATGTAGAAAATATCATAGAGCTTAAAAAATCTACAAAAATGTCTGTTGGAACTGGGAGATCACCAAATTCAACGAAAAAAATAAGAGAAGAAAAAATTAGGCCCAAAAATCACATCATTTAATAAACGATCCATATCTTCCAGAAAATACAGAAAATAGCTCTGAGCTCGGAAAATTTCTCAAAAATGTCCTTTAGAACCAAAAGTTCGCCATCTTCAACTAAAAAATAAGAGAAAACAAACTTTGGTTATAAAAATTATATCATTCAATATAAGAGAAGACACAAAAATCATATCATTTAATATGAAGCTACATATCTTTCAAAAAATGTAGATAATAGACCCGAGCTCAGAAAAATCTGCAAAAATATCGTTGGAACTGGGAGATCGACATATTCAACTGGAAAAAAGAGAAGACAAAATTAGGCCAAAATCATATCATTTAATAAAAATACATATCTTCCAAAAAGTGTAGACACAATTCTGAGCTCAGAAAAATCCGCAGAAATGTTCGTCGGAACCGGGAGATCACTATCTTCAACTTAACAAATAGTGAAGACAAACATAGGCTATAAAAATCATATCATTACGACCGGTCAATGGCCGAGTGGTATCACCCCCTTCCCTAGTGTTAAATCTCGGGTTCGGTTCCCGGTGTTGTTACTTTCCAATGTACCCAAACAAATCATATCATTTAATACAAATATCCATATCTTCAATAAAATTTAGAAAATATTCCCGCAATAAGAAAAATCCATAAAAATATCTGTTGGAACCGGGAGATCGTTATCTTCAACTGAAAAATAAAAGAAGACAAAATTAGGCTAAAATCATATCATTTAGTAAAAATATTCATATCTTTCAATAAATGAAGAAAATAGCCCGGAGCTCAGAAAAGTCCGAAAAAATGTCTGTTGGAACCGTGAGATCGACATCTTCAACTGAATAATAAGAGAAGAAAAAATTGGTCCAAAAATCGTATCATTTATTAAAAAGATTCATATCTTATAGAATATTTAGAAAATAGCCCCGAGCTTAGAAAAGTCCGTTGGAACCGAGAGATCACCATCTTCAACTGAAAAATAAAAGAAGACAAAATTAGACCAAAAAATAATATCATTTAATAAAAAGATCCATATCTTCCAGAAAAGGTAGAAAATAGACTGGAGCTAAAAAAAGTCCGCAAAAATGTCTGTTGGAACAGGGAGGTCACAATATTCAACTGAAAAATATGAGAAGAAACAATTTGGGTATAAAAATCGTATCATTTAATATAAATATACATAACTGACAGAAAATATAGAAAATAGTTCCAAGCTCAAAAAAGTACGCAAATGAGTCTGTTGGAACCGGTAGATCGACATCTCCAACTTAAAAATAAGAGAAGTCAAAATTAGGCCTAACAATCATTCATTTAATAAAAATATCCATAACTTTCAGAAAATGTAGAAAATACCCCCGAGCTTCGAAAAATCAAAAAAATGTCCATTGTAACCGAGAGATTGCCATCTTCAACTTAAAAAAATAAGAGAAACCAAAATTAGGCCATAAAAATCATATCATTCAATATATAGATACATATCTTCCAGAAAATGAAGAAACTAACACGAAGCTCAAAAAAATCGGCAAAAATTTCCATTGGATCGGGAGTTCGCCATCTTCAACTGAAAAAAGAGAAGACAAAATTAGGCCAGAAATAATATATTTAATAAAGAGATTCATATTTTCCAGAAAATGAAGAAAATAGCTCCGAGTTAAGAGAAATCTGGAAAAAATTCCGTTAGAACCAGGAGATGCCATCTTCAATGCTAAAAAAATAGAGAAGATAAATTTTGGTTATAAAAATCATATCATTTAATACAAAGATCCATATCTTCTATAAAATGTAGAAAATAGTCCGGATCTCAAAAAATCCGCACAAATGTCTATTGGAACCAGGAAATCGCCATCTTCAATTGAAAAATAAGATAAGACAAAATTAGGCTAGAAAAATTATATCATTTAATAAAAAGATCCAAATCTTACAGAAAAAGTAGGAACTATTCCTGAGCTCAAAAAATATCGGCAAAAATGTCCGTTAGAGTCGGGATATCGCCATCTTCAACTGAAAAATAAAAGAAGACAAAATTAGGCTATAAAAATCATATAATGTAATAAAAAGATCCATATCTTACCGAAAATGTAGAAAAATCCTCGAGCTCAAAAAATCCGCAAAAATGTCCGTTAGAACCAGAAGATTGCCATTTTCAACTGGAAAATAAGAGAAGACAAACTTAAGCCAAAATGTCATATCATTTAATAAAACGATCCATATCTTCCAAAAATGTGGAAAATAGGCCGAAGCTAAAAAAATCCATAAAAATGTCCGTTGGAATTGGGTAATCACCATCTACAACTGGAACATAAGAGAAGACCGAATAAGACAAAAAAATCATATCATTAAATAAAAAGATTGCCATTTACCAGTGAAAAATAAGAGAAGACAAAGTTAGGCTAGAAAAATCATATCAATTAATAAAAAGGTTCCTATCTTTCATAAAATGTAGAAAATAGCACCAAGCTCAGAAAATGATATATAAAAATCTTTTGAGTTGAAGATGGTGATATCCTGGTTACAAGGACATTTATATAGATAAAGATAGCGATTTCACAGTTCCGAATTTTGTCGTCTCTTATATTTCAGTTGAAGATGGCGATTTACCGGTTCCAACGGATTTTTTTGGCCTAATTTTGTCTTCTCTGATATCATTAAATAGAACATTCCATATATTCCAGAAAATGTGGAAAATAACACGGAGCTCAGAAATATCCGCAAAAATGTCCGTTGGAACAGGGAGATCACCAATTTCAACTGGAAAATAAGAGAAGACAAAATTTGGCCAACAAATCATATCATTTAAAAACGATCCATATCTTCCAGAAAATGTGAAAGATAGCTCGGAGCTCAGAAAATCTGCAAAAATGTCCATTGGGACCGAGAGAATGCCATCTTGAACTGAAATATAAGAGATGACAAAATTAGGCAAAAAAACCATATCATTCAATATAAAGATCGCCATCTTTAACTAAAAATAAGAGAAGACAAATTTTGGTTATAAAAATAATATAATTTAATAAAAAAATTCATTTCTTACATAAAATGTAGAAAATAGTTCAGAGCTCAAAAAATCCGTAAAAATGTCCGTTGGAACCGGGAAATCGCCACCTTCAATTGAAAAATAAGAGAAGACAAAATTAGGCTAGAAAAATCATATCATTTAACAAAAAGATCCAAATCTTACAGAAAAGTAGAAAATTTCCCGAGCTCAGAAATGTCGGCAAAAATGTCCGTTGGAATCGGGATATCGCCATCTTCATCTAAAAAATAAGAGAAGACAAAATTAGGCTACAAAAATTATATAATGTAATAAAAAGATCCATATCTTCGAGAAAATGTATAAAATAGCACCGGGCTCACAAAAATCCGCAAAAATGTCCGTGGAACCGAGAGATTGCCATCTTCTACTGAAAAAATAAGAGAATACAAAATTAGGCCAAATTATCATATCATTTAATAAAACGATCCATATCTTCCAAAAATGTGGAAAATAGGCCAGAGCTCAGAAAAATCTGCAAAAATGCCAATTGGAACCGGGAGATTGACATCTTCAACTGGAACATAAGAGAAGGTAAAATTAGGCCAAAAATCATATCATTTAATAAAAAGTTCGCCATATACAACTGAAAAATAGGAGAACACAAATTTAGGCTAGAAAAATCATATCAATTAATAAAAAGATCCATATCTTTCATAAAATGTAGAAAATAGCACCAAGCTCAGAAAATGATATATAAAAATCTTTTCAGTTGAAGATGGCAATATCCTGGTTACAAGGACATTTATACAGATGAAGATAGCGATTCCCAGTTCCAAATTTTGTCTTCTCATATATTTCAGTTGAAGATGGTGATTTACTGGTTCCAACGGACATTTGTTGGCCTAATTTTGTCTTCTCTGATATCATTTAATAAAACAATCCATATATTTCAGAAAATATGGAAAATAACCCGAAGCTCAGAAATATCTGCAAAAATGTTCGTGGGAACCGTGAGATCACCAACTTCAACTGGAAAATAAGAGAAGACAAAATTTGGCCAAAAAATCATACCATTTAATAAAACGATCCATATCTTCCAAAAAATGTGGAAAATAGCTCGGAGCTCAGATCCGCAAAAATGTCCTTTGTGACAAAGAGAATGACATCTTTAACTGAAATAAAAGAGAAGACAAAATTAGGCAAAAAAATCATATCATTCAATATAAAGATCGACATCTTTAACTTAAAAATAAGAGAACACAAATTTTGGTTATAAAAATCATATCATTTAATAAAAAGAACCATATCTTCTGATAAAAAATAGCCCGGAGCTTAAAAAATCCGCTAAAATGTCTGTTGGGACTGGGAAATCGCCATCTTTAACTTCAAAACAATATAAGACACACTTAAGCAATAAAAATCATATCTTTAATAAACAAAGCCATATCTTCCATAAAGTAAAGAAAATAGCCCCAAGCTCAGAAAATTCGAAAAAAATGTTCGTTGGAACCGGGAGATCACTTTGTTCAACTGAAAATGAGAGAACACAAAATTTGGCAATAAAAATAATATTATTTAATATAAAGATTCTTATTTTCTATGAAATATAGAAGATATCCTCGAGCTTAGAAAAAGACGCAAAAATATCAGTAGGAACGGGGAGATCACCAAATTTAACGAAAAAAGAGAAGGCAAAATTAGGCAAAAAATCATATCATTTAATAAAACGATCAATATCTTCTAAATAATACAAAAAATAGGCCATAGCTCAGAAAAATCCGCAAAAATATCCATCAGATCTGAACGATTGCCATAATAAGACAAAAGTTGGCCAAAAATCATATCTTTTAATAAAACGATTGATACCTGCCTGAAAATACAGAAAATAGCCCCGAGGTCAAAAAATCCGCAAAAATTTCCTTTGGAACTGGGAGACCGCCATCTCTAAGTGAAAAATAAGAGAAGATAAACAAATGCTGTAAAAATCATATCATTTAATAAAAAGATACATATCGACAATAAAACGAAGAAAATAGACTTGAGGTCAAAAAATCTGCAAAAATTTCAATTGGAACCAGGAGATCGCCATCTTTATTGAAAAACAAGAGAAGACACAATTAGTCTAGAAAAATCATATCATTAAATAAAAAGATCCATAACTGACAAAAATTATATAAAATAGTCACGAGCTCAGAGATATCAGTAAAAATTTCCGTTGGAACCGGGATATTGCCATTTTCAACTGAAAAATAAGAGAAGACAAATTAGGCTACAAAAATCATATAATATAATAAAAAGATCCATATCTTCGAGAAAATGTATAAAATAGCAATGTGCTCGCAAAAATGTCCGTTGGAACCGAGAGATCGACGTCTTTAACTGAAAAATAAAAGAATACAAAACTAGTCCAAAATATCATATTGTTTAATAAAACGATCTGTATCTTCCAAAAACGTAGAAAATAGGTTGGCAAGGTCTTGGTTATCTTTTAATAAAACAAGAGCTAGGAAATATCCGCCGAACCGGGACATCAACGAAGGCCATCTTCAATAATTTTATCAAAAGATCTTAGATCCATATCTTCGAAGCAAAAAAGTACGTTGATTCGCAATCTTTAACTGTCAACAAAAATAAAATTCTTCTATTGGAAAAATTGGAAAATAGACCAAAGTCTTTTATTAAATGTAGCAACGAACATTTTTGACTCTGTTTTGAATTTTGTGAAGATGGTGCTCCCAGCAGACATTTTTTGTCCTTGGGGCTTAAAAATCCGGTAGGCCCAAAAATCACGAAAATATCCAGCGCTCACAGGGAGATACTGGAACATGAAAAATCATATATCCTGGTGTTCCAACGGAACAATCCATACTGGAAAATTGTATAAAATAGCAATGTGCTCGCAAAAATGTCCGATCGACGTCTTTAACTGTCCAAAATATCATATTGTCGGAGCTCAGCAAAATCCGCAAAAATGTCACTTGGAACCGGGAGATCGCCATCTTTAACTGGAATATAAGAGAAGACAAAATTAGGCGAAAAATCATATCATTAAATAAAAAGATCGTCATCTTCATCTGGAAAATAAGAGAAGACAAATTTAGGCCAGAAAAATCATATCAATTAATTAAAAGATCCAAATCTTTCATAAAATGTAGAAAATAGCACCAAGCTCAGAAATTGATTTATAAAAATCTTTTCAGTTGGAGATGGCAAGGTCTTGGTTACAATGGATATTTTTATAAATGAAGATGGCGATTTTCCGGTACCGAATTTTTTCTTCTCTTATATTACAGTTGAAGATGGCGATTTCCCGGTTCCAACGGACATTTTTGGCCTAATTTTGTCTTCTGTGATATCTTTTAATAAAACAAGCCATATCTTCCAGAAAATATGGAAAAATCTCGGAGCTAGGAAATATCCGCAAAAATTTCCATTCGAACCGGGACATCAACAACTTCAACTGGAAAATAAGAGAGGACCGAATTAGGCCAAAAAATCATATCATGTAATAAAACGATTCATATCTTCCAGAAAATGTGGAAAATGGCCCGGAGCTCAGAAAAATCCGCAAAAATGTCATTTGGGACCGAGAGAAGGCCATCTTCAATAGAAATATAAGAGAAGACAAAATTAGGCCAAAAATCATATCATTCATTTTAAAGATCGCCAACTTCAATTGGAAATTAAAAGAAGACAAACTTTGGTTATAAAAATCATATGATTTTATCAAAAGATCTATATCTTGCATAAAATTTAGAAAATAGTCCCGGAGCTCAGAAAAATCCGCAAAAATGTTCGTTGGAACCGAAAAATCGCCATCTTCAACTTAAAAAATATCAGACAAACTTAAGCTATAAATATCATCTCATTTTATAAATAGATCCATATCTTCGATAAAATAAAGAAAATAGTTCCGAGCTTAGAAATATCAGCAAAAAAGTACGTTGAAACTGGGATTCGCAATCTTTAACTGAAAATAAGAGAAAACAAAATTAGTCAACAAAAATAAAATAAGTAATAAAAAGATCCATATCTTCCAGAAAATGTAGAAAATATTTTCGAGCTCAGAAAAATTCGTAAAAATGTCCGTTGGAACTGGGAGTTTGCCATCTTCTATTGGAAAAATAAGAAAAGACAAATTTTGGCCAAAATATCATATCATTTAATAAAACGATCCATATCTTCCAAAAATGTGGAAAATAGACCAAAGCTTAGAAAAATTCGCAAAAATGTCCGTTGGAACCAGGAGATCGCCATCTTCAATTGGAATATAAGAGAAGACAAAATTAGGTCAAAATATCATATCATTTAATAAAAAGATCGCCATATTCAACTGGAAAATAAGAGAAGAAAAATTTAGGCTAGAAAAATCATATCAATTAATAAGAAGATCCATATCTTTTATTAAATGTAGAAAATAGCACCAAGCTCAAAAAATGATATATAAAAATCTTCTCAGTTGAAGATGGCGATATCCTGGTTACAACGAACATTTTTGACGATTTCTCTGTTTTGAATTTTGTCTTCTCTTATATTTTAGTTGAAGATGGTGCTCCCAGTTCCAACGGACATTTTTTGTCCTAATTTTGTCTTCTCTGATATCATTTAATAAAACAATCCATATCTTCCAGAAAATGTGGAAAATTGTATGGGGCTTAAAAATCCGCAAAAATGTCTGTTGGAACCGGGAGATCGCTATCTTCTTCTGAAAAATAAGAGAAGACAAAAGTAGGCCCAAAAATCACATCATTAAAAAAAATTCAAATCTTCCAAAAAATTTAGAAAATATCCAGCGCTCAGAGAAATCTTCAAAAATGTCCGGTTGACCCAGGAGATTGCCATCTGCAACAGAAAAGTAAGAGAAGACAAAATTAGGCCAAAAATCATATCATTTAATACAAAGGTTCATATCATTCTGAAAATGTAGAAAATTTTCACGATCTGAGAGAAAACTGCTATGGTGTCTGTTGGTACAGGGAGATTGCCATCTTCAAATTAAAAATAAGAGAAGACAAAATTAGGCTATAAAAATCATATCATTTAATATAGGATGCAAATTTTAAAAAAATTTAGAGAATAGTACAGAGCTCAAAAAAATCAACAAAATGTTCGTATGAACATGAGATTGCCTTCTTTATCGAAAAAAATAAGAGAAGTTAAAATAAGGCCAAAAAATTATATCATATAATAAAAAGATTCACATCTTCTAGAAAATGTAGAAAAACAGTCCCGAGCTTAGAAAAATTCGGAAAAATGTCCGTTGGAACCAGGAGAATGCCATCTTCAACTTAAAAATAATAGAAGACAAACTAAATCTATAAAAATCATATCATTTAATAAAAAGAATCATATCTTCCATAAAATTAAGAAAATAGCACCAAGCACAGAAAAATCCGAAAAAAATATACGTTGGAACCGGGAGATCCTTATCTTCAACTGAAAAATAAGAGAAGACAAATTTTGGGTATAAAATCATATCATTTAATATAAAGATTCTTATCTTCCTGAAAATGTAGAAAATAACCCCGAACTAAGAAATATCCACAAAAATTTCCATTGGAACCGGAAGATCGCCCTCTTCAAACGAAAAATGGGAGAAGACAAAATTACGCTACAAAATCATATAATGTAAGCCACGAGCTCAGAAAAATTTGCAAATAATGTCCGTTGGAACAGAGAGATCGCCATATTCAACTGAAAAATAAGAGGAGACAAAATTAAGCCAAAAAAATCATTTCATTTAATAAAACAATACATATCTTCCAGAAAATACAGAAGTAGCCCAAGCTTAGGAAAATCCGTAAAAATGTCTGTTGGAACCGTATGATCGCCATTTGCAACTGGAACATAAGAGAAGACATAACTAGGCCAAAAAATCATTTCATTTAATAAAAGATCATCTACAACTTAAAAATAAGAGAAGACAAATTTAGGCGAGAAAAATCATATCAATTAATAAAAAGATCCATATCTTTCATAAAATGTAGAAAATAGCACCAAGCTCAGAAAATGATATATAAAAATCTTTTTAGTTGAAGATGGCGATATCCTGGTTACAAGGACATTTATATAGATGAAGAAGTCGATTTCCCGGTTCCGAATTTTGCCTTCTATTAATTTTCAGTTGAAGATGGCGAATTCCAGGTTCCAACGGACATTTTTTTGCCTAATTTTGTCTTCCCTGATATCGTTTAATAAAACAATCCATATATTCCAGAAAATGCGAAAAATAACCCGGAGCTCAGAAATATCCACAAAAATGTATGTTGGAACCGGGAGATCACCAACTTCTACTGGAAAATAAGAGAATGTCGAAAATAAGATCCATATTTGTAATAAAATGTATAAAGTAGCTTCAAGCTCAGAAAATGATATATGAAAATCTTTTCAGTTGAAGATGGCGATATCCCAGTTACAACGGACATTTTTATAATTAAAGCTAATGATTTCCCGGTTCTGAATTTTGTATTCCCTTATATTTTAGTGGAAGATGGCAATTTCCCGGTTCCAACGTACTTTTTTTGGTCTAAATTTGTCTTCTCTGTCATTTAATAAAACACTCCATATCTTCCAGAAAATGTGGAAAATAGCTCAGAGCCCAGAAATATCCCCAAAACTTTCCGTTGGAACTGGGAGATTGCCAACTTCAACTGAAAAATAAGATAAGACAAAATTTGGCCAAAAAATCATCTCATTTAATAAAACGATCCATATCTTCCAGAAAATGTGGAAAATAGCCCAGAGCCCAAAAAAATTTGCAAAAATATCTGTTGGGACTGAGAGAATGTCATCTTCAACTAGAATATAAGAGAAGACAAAATTAGGCCATAAAATCATATCACTTAATATAAAGATCGCCATCTTCAATTAGAAAATAAGAGAAGACAAACGTAGGTTATAAAAATCATATCATGTTATAAAAAGATCCATATCTTCCATTAAATGTGGAAAATAGCCCGGGGCTTAGAAAAATACGTAAAAATGTCCGGTGGAACCGGGAGATCCCCATCTCCAACTTAAAAATAATAAACGACAAACTTAAGATATAAAAATCATATCATCTAATAAAAAGATCCATATCGACAATAAAACATAGAAAATAACATCGAGGTCAAAAAAATCAGCAAAAATTTCTGTTGAAACCGGGAGATCTCTATCTGTAATTGAAAAAATAAGAGAAGACAAAATTAGGCTAGAAAAATCATATTATTTAATGAAAAGATTCATATCTTACAGAAAATGTAGAAAATACTTCCGAGCTCAAAAAATCGGCAAAAATGTCTGTTGGAACCAGGAGATCGACATCTTCTATTGAAAAATAAGAAAAGACAAAATTAGGCCAAAATATCATATCATTTAATAAAATGATCCATATCTTCCAAAAATGTGGAAAATAGGTCGGACTTCAGAAAAATCCGCAAAAATATCCGTTCGAATCGTGAGATCACCAACTTCAACTGGAATATACGAGAAGACAAAATTAGGCCAAAATATTATATCATTTAATTGTCTGTAAAATATTATATCATTATACCAAAATTAGGCCAAAATTAGGCCAGAAAATAAAGAAAATAGCATCAAGGTCAGAAAAATCCGCAAAATTGTCTGTTGGAACAGGGAAATCGCCATCTTCAAGAAAAAAAATAAGAGAAGCTAAAATCATGCAAGAAAAATCATATCATTTAATAAAAAGATCCATATCTTCTAAAAAATATGGAAAATATCCTCAAACTCAGAAAAATCCGCAAAAATGTCCGCTGGAACCGAAAGATCGCCTTATTTAACTAAAAAATAAGAGTAGTCAAAATTAAGCCAAAAAATCATATCATTTAATAAAAAGATACATATCTTCCAGAAAATGTAGAAATTGGCCTGAGCTCAAAAAAATTCGCAAAATAAGAGAAGGAAAAATTAGGAAATAAAAATCATATCATTTAATAAAAAGATTCATATCCTATAGAAAATGTAAAAATACACTTGATCTCAGAAAAATCAGCTAAAATGTCCGTTGGAACTGGGAGGTCGCCATGTTCAACTGAAAAATAAGAGAAGACAAAATTAGGCTATAAAAATAATAGATTTCAATACAAAAGATCCATATCGTCTAGAAAATCAAGAAAATAGTCCTGAGCTCAAGAAAAATATGCAAAAATGTCTGTTGGAACCGGAAGATCGCCATCTTAAACTGAAAAATAAGAGAATACAAAATTAGGCCAAAAATACTATCATTTAGTAAAAATATTCAAATCTTCCAGAAAATTTATAAAATAGCACATAGATTAGAAAAATCAGTAAAAATATCCGTTGGAATCGGGAGATCGCCATCTTCAACTGAAATATAATAGAAAAGAAACTTAGGTTATATAAATCATATAATTTAATAAAACACATATATCTTTCAGAAAATGTGAAAAATAGCCCCGAGCTCGGAAAAATCTGCAAAAATGTCCGATGAAACCAGGAGATCACCATCTTTAACTGAAAAATAAGAGAAGACAAAATTACGATTTAAAAATCATATCATATTATATGAATATTCATTTCTTTCAGAAAATGTAAAAAATAGCCCCGAGCTCAAAAAACCCGCAAAAATGTCTGTTGGAACCAGGAGGTTGACATCTTCATCTTAAAATTAAGTGATGATAAAATTAGGCCAAAAATCATATCATTTAATAAAGTGTAAATGACATTAAAATACCCTAACGTTTGGGCCATTTTCACTTATATACCCTAACGTTCATTTTAGTAAGCTTTGCTACCCAAACTTTGATGAATTGTAAAACGTGATACCTTTTCTAAGTTTGCCATCCGATTAGTTGATCACGTGATTGAAAATGAAAAATTATGCCCCGTACCCTCCATTACATATTTCAAGGGAAGACAAATTTTTTTCGACATTGTCTATTTCTTCATCATCTAGGGCACAGAGGGAGGTAGGAGTTGTTACAAGGAGGGAGGGAGGAGCTGCTGCCTCCTCCCGACGTGAATCCCAGCCGTCGTCTCTGCCTGATGACTTCATCAGCCAATACATCGACCAATCGGATCGCCTTCTTCAGATCCCTCTCTGATCCCCAATTCATCAACCGCTTCAGTTTCCAGACGATGGGAGCCACCGCCTGGGCTCTCTCTGCCAACAAGCAAGATGCTAGATCAAAGGCGACAGTGAACTCCGACACTGGAAGGAAGAGATCAATGGAGTTCGGGTCATGCCCAAACGAAATCTTGCAGATGGGTCGAAGGAGAGCCTCTTGAAAATGTCTTGAAGGTCGACGATGGAGGCGGCTTTAGAGGCAGAGGAGAGAAGGGGAAGGAGCCTTGACCGGACCTCACCGGACACGATGGAGAAGGCATGGGACCACACAGAAAGGCTGCAGAGCTCGAGGCTGTCCATCTTGCACTGGAAGTGCCAGGGTTTGACATCGACGTTGAAAAAGTCACAGCCCAAAAGATTGCCGAGGATGGAGGAGAATGCCTTCCCCTGGGGAAGTTGTCGAAGAAAGTCTTGAGAATGTGATCGACGTTGTCGGGGTTGGCGGTGATGGTGTTGTTGAGCATGTGGAAGCGGATGGTCTACATCGGGGGAGGTGTAGGTGGTGGGCGTGCCAGAATTTATCAAAATGATTGTAGGTCATTTGCCCATTTTGTTTAATTCAGGGGCATAACGGTCAAAATTTATGAGAAACATCCCCCGTTAGCCAAATTTAGTTATGGGTAGCAAAGTTACCAAAATGAACGTTATGGTATATAAGTGAAAATGGCCCAAACGTTTAGGGTATTTTAATGTCATTTACCCTTTAATAAAACGATACATCTCTTCCAGAATATGTAAAAAAATAGCCACGAGCTTAGAAAAATCCGCAAAAATGTCTGTTGGAACTGGGAGATTGCCAACTTGAAATGGAAAAAAAGAGAATACAAAATGAGTCCAATAATCATATCATTTAATAAAACAATACATATCTTCCAGAAAATGTGGAAAAAAGCCCAAAGCTCAGAAAAATCTGCAAAGTTTTCCATTGGGACCGAGAGAATGCCATCTTAAATTGAAATATAAGAGAAGACAAAATTAGGCCAAAAATCATAGCATTTAATATAAAGATCGCCATCTTTAACTGGAAATAAGAGAAGACAAACTTAGGATATAAAAATCATATCATTTAATAAAAATATGCATATCATCCATAAAATGTAGAAAATAGCCAGGAGCTTTAAAAAATCTACAAAAATGTCCGTTGGAACTGGAAGATTGCCATCTTCACCTGCAAAATTAAAGAAGACAAATTAGGCTACGAAAACCACATATCATTTAATCAAAAGATTCATATCTTCAATAAAATGTCGAAAATAGCCCGGAGCTCAAAAAAATCCGTAATAATTTCTGTTGGAACCAGAAGATAACAATATTTAGCTGAAAAATAAGAGAAGACAAAATTAGGATATAAAGTTCATATCATTTAATAAAACGGTCCATATCTTCCAGAAAATGTGGAAAATAGAACGTGACTTAAAAATCCGCAAAAATGTCTGTTGGAACCAGGAGATCGTCATCTTCAACTAAAAAAATAAGAGGACAAAAGTAGGCCCAAAAATCATTTCATTTAAAAAATTCATATCTACCAAAAAAATTTAGAAAATAGCCAGGCGCTCAGAAAATTCTTCAAAAATGTCCATTGGAACCAGGAGATCGCCATCTTCAACTGAAAAGTAAGAGAAGACAAAATTCGGCCAAAAATCATATCATTTAATAAAAAGGTTCTTATCTTTCAGAAAATGTAGAAAATACTCCCGATCTCAGAAAAAACCGCTATGATGTCCGTTGGTACCGGGAGATCGCCATCTTCAACTGAAAAATAAGAGAAGAGAAAATTAGGCTATAAAAATCATATCATTTAATATAAAGATGCAAACTTTATAGAAAATTTAGAGAATAGTACGGAGCTCACAAAAATCTACAAAATGTTCGTAGGAACATGAGATTGCCATCTTTATCGGGAAAAAAATAAGAGTAGTGAAAATAAGGCCAAAAAATCATATCATTTAATAAAAAGTTCACATCTTCCAGAAAATATAGAAAAACAACACCGAGGTTAATGAAATCCAAAAAAATGTCCGTGAGAACCAGGGGATCGCCACCTTCAACTTAAAAATAATAGAAGACAAACTTAAGCTATAAAGATCATATCATTTAATAAAAAGATCCATATCTTCCATAAAATAAAGAAAATAGCACCGAGCTCAGCAAAATCCGAAAAAATATCCGTTGGAATCGTAAGATCGCTATGTTTAACTAGAAAAATTAGAGAAGACAAATTTAGCGTATACAATCATATCATTTAATATTAAGATTCTTATCTTCCTGAAAATGTAGAAACTAGCCCCGAACTCAGAAATATCCGCAAAAATTTCCATTGGAACTGGAAGATCGCCCTCTTCAATTAAAAAATAAGAGAAGACAAAATTAGGCTACAAAAATTATATAATGTAATAAAAAACTACATAACTTCCAAAAAAGTAGAAAATAGCCCCGAGCTCAGAAAAATCTGCATAAAAGTCCGTTAGAACAAAGAGATCGCCATATTCAACTGAAAAATAAACGAAGAGAAATTAAGCCAAAAAATCAGATCATTTAATAAAAAGATACATATCTTCCAGAAAATGTAGAACTAGTCTGTGGTAGATACAACGTGTGTTGGATTTAACGATCGATGACTTCGTGTTTGATGATAACAAACGTGTGTGAACGTTCTAATGTGTGTGCTAAGTATTTTCAGGAGTGGCACGCTTGTAAATCTTCAAAGTGATGACTAAGTCAATTGATGGAGGAATTGCTATTCACATAGCAAATTGGAAGAGGGAGAAATTGCTATTCATATAGCAACTTGGACTTGGTCAAAGAGATGGAGATTATAGCTACACGTATTGGACCAAGTCAAATTGGAGAGGGTCCTACCCAAATCAATTTAAGATTGATTTATATCCACGTTGCCATTCAAATCCTATTCCAACATGGAAAGAGTGGAGACTTATTCAAAGAGCAATCTAATGAGGATTGGAACAAATCAATTTGGATTGATTCAAATCAATTAAGGATTCTATTCTAATCCTAATCCCATTAGTATTGCAATGAGAACAAATAGAATCCCTCCAAATCTCCGACTCCTATCTCCATTAGGATTTCTCCTTAGCCACAACTTCTCCATCCCCTTTCCAATATAAACCAAATAATCAATGGGGCTAATTGTTGCATCATACACTAAGAGAAGGGCTCGGCCATATTGAAGACACAAGGCAAAATTGTTGCGACCAATAAAAAAGCTCCAAGGTATGCAAAAACCCTAATTTCCTAGCACCCCTAATGCCGCAACATGCTAAGCCTAAAAGCCTTCTAGCTGCAACTACCCATAGCCACAAGTCCTAAACTCCTATCATCTTCCCAAGGCCAAAGCTCCTCCTTCACCTTACGCAAGACATCAAAGAGCTAGCCCGAGAACCCATCTCCTTAAGCTCGGCCGCAAGTTACTCCCGTAGCCATATCCTTTACCTTGTGCAAGACAACAAAGAAGCCCTCTTCACCTTTGCGCAAAGCTCAAGCCTTCATCATCTTACACCATTGCAAAAGAAGGGGAGGATCAACATCATCAAGCAACTTTCAAGGGTACATGCTGCAACTTTCAACCACAAGGGACTGCAAGTTCAAAGCTAGCCGCAACATCCTTGAAGAGCCCTAGCCCTAGCCACAACATCCGCGAGGAGACCCATGGCCGCAAGTTGCTAGTGAGGAGGAAAGGCCATTGTCACAAGTTGCAGCACCTAAGCACCAAGGAGAGGCTGATGCGCTCATTGCTGTTGCACCAAGGGAGGCTGCTGCGTGTACTGTTGTCGCATTGCTGGGGACAGCGCGTGCAATGCTGCTACACCAAGGGGGACTGTGTGTGCACTGCTACTGCCACAGCTAGAAGAGTCCGACCACTGGGGTTCTTCATCACAAGTTGCAAGACACCAAGGCCAGAGTTCATTGTCGCAACTTGAGTTGTTGAGGATACGAGAGACGAGACTTCAACATCTTGCCAGACGAGAGCTGGCCCGTGCTGATTGACGGAGATGACGACGACTACACAAAACTGAGATTTTTAAACTCTTACTATTATTTTTGTTTAGTATTATTTGATCTCCATAGGAGAAAATTCACCGTTCACTTGTGATACTTTGGGCTCTTGTATAGTGGTGGTCTAAACAAGAGGAACTTGATGGGTGTCGTCAAGTGAGACCATATATTAGGATTGATAGTGTTGAACACGGTGAGTATGTTACTGAGCCCGGGGAGTGTATAGAGATTGGTTATCTAGCTATTAAGGTCGTGCATGTATACTATTAATATAATCTTTGCTTTCGGCGTCTAGATGTAAGTCGTGGTAACGATCGAACCAGGGTAAATCTGCTGTGCATCTGTGATTGCTTTTTATTTACTCTGAATCTGCTATAACTATGTGTGATTGCTCGTGGGTTGCACGAGAATTTTTAATAGCCTATTCACCCCCTCTAGGCTTAGATCCAGATCCAACAAGTGGTATTAGAGCCGGTTAGAGGATCTAGTCTAGCATTATCATGAAAACCCCAAAGTTAGTCTTTGCACATGTCATGCCTATTGATCGTCCCCCTCTATTTAAGGGCCACGATTACATATACTGGAAGGCTAGGATGAAAACTTATTTATTATCCGTTGATGTTGATACTTGGTATGCTATTGAAAACAGATATTCTATGCCTGAAAGTAATTCAAATCTAAATAATAGAAATGTGGGTGCTATAAATGCTAGATCAATAAATATTTTATTGTGTGGTTTGAATATAAAAATATTTGATCATATCTCACATTGCTCTTCTGTGTAGAATATATGGAGGGCTTTGGAGACATCCTATAGAAGCAAGCAATCCTCCTGCACTCATATCTCTAGTAATGAAAAGAGAATGCAAAAGGAAAGAAATACTCTTTTGAATAAAAATGATGCTTGTCCTTCTAAGATTACTACTAAGAATGCTACTAAGAGCAGGCGTTGTTTTAAATGCAGGAAGAAAGGACACATTATAAGAGATTGCCCACAAGGAGAGGATATCGTCGCTGATACGAAAGGAAAAGCCAAAATGCTAGCATGGGACGACGATAGCAAAAATGAGATCGAGGAGACTGCTCACACCTCCCCTTGCTTGATGGCAAAAACAAAATGAGGTAAAATCTGGTAGCAAAGCTGAACTTCTAATTATTTGTAAAGCCATGCAAGAGGAAATTGTAGAGCTAGAATCCACCTGAGAAGATTATAGAAATTCCAATGATGAAATGTAACAAGACACTTACAACATGATTTTAGAAATCAAAGAACTAAAAAGAAAAATTGTAGCATGTGATTCTACTATTGCTTTGTTGACAAAAGAGAATTCTAGGGTACATGAAAAAGCTAATTGTCTTTCTTGTCCTTCTATATTAAATGATATTAGCATGCTTAAGCGCTTAAAACTGAAAAAGATTATGTGATTAAAGAGCTTAATGACAAATTGTGCATGCTAAATACTGAGCTTAAAGAAAAATTGATTGCTTTTGGAAAAAGGGAAGATGAAAACAAGAAAGCTTTTATAAGTAAATGTACTTTGATTGTGAATGAAAACACTTTATTGAAATCCAAAATCACAAGTCTAGAACTATCATTAAAGAAATTCTCTATAGAAAAACAATCGTTGGATACTATTCTAAAGAATCAACTTTATGGCAATAATAGACGTGGTCTTGGATATGACATGAAACATGCTAAAAAGCCTATGTATAAGAAAATTCACAATGAGCCATTGAAAGTAAAAAATATTTATGCAAAGTGCTTTACTTGTGCTAGTGTTGGTCATGCATCCTACTATTGCAAGTTTAGGAACACAAATATGAAGTTCAAACAAATATGGGTTCCTAAATCTTTGATGACTAATATGAGTGGATCTTGTTGGATTCCAAGGTCACACATAGAATCTACCTTGTAGGTACGATGGAGATTTGGCGAGGAGTTTTTGGATTGAATGCTTTCATTATATAGCTCCTTAGCCAAACGACAACGCGAATGTATATTTTTCATTGAAATTAATGCATACCTTCATAGATTTTGCATGCTTGAAATATTTTTAATTTGTGTGCTAGTTTGTGTGACTCTAGTTATATATAAAAATCAAAAAAATGAAAAAGACAAAAAGCAAAAAAAGTGTGGTTATTGAATATCTTTTCTATTTGTATCATTCAAGTAGTATTATTGTTATATTGTCATTCATATTCTTGTAGAAATCATTGTATTATTGTTATAGCTACATTCGCATGTTAGAATTCCTAAGTAGCCATGACATGTTTAATGAATTGAATAACTTGATTTTTACACCCACACCTTCACTTCCACTAGTATTGAATATTGTTGCACAATTGGAGACTCTTTTATGAAATGTTGAAAATTGAATGTAGGTTGAAAATGACTGATAAATCTAAGGGATATGATGTGTATTTGCCATGAATAAAAATTGAGCACAAAAGAATTGAATATGAAACAAGAAAAATGAAAAAGAATGAATATTGCTCCGTATATAAAATGGATACAATTCATGGCAATTATACTACCCACGAGTATCCAACAAATGCTTTATGGGTAATCTTTAGCGTTGGTGTATGTTACTCGTCAAGCAATGCCACCCACACATCTAAGAGTCCTTATAGGCTATGTTTTTGGGGTGTGGTACCTTGAACTCATTTTTAATGAGGTGGGGGAAAATCAATCCTAGTGATATCATGTTTATTGAAAATGTGGAGTGGTTTTGGTTGATTTCTATGAGAGTTTCTCTCTTTGAGCTTCAATTATTTAATCATCACACTTACACGATGGTGTAGAAGTCTTTGTTACTCTTTTCATTGAATTTGAAGTGCTTACTTTAAGGAAATGACATGCCAGTGCTAGGTGTAATTTATAATACTTTATTTTTGCATGTGACATGAACTAGACTTTGTTTATACACTTTTGATGATAACAAAAGGGGGAGAAAATATTGAAGATTTGGTGCATTAATTCTTATATGTGCTTATATGATCATTGGTTTAAAGGGGAGCATTAATGAATTATTGAACACGTGATATGTGTTCAAGGGAGAGCATGAAAATAGGGGGAGCATGCCATGCTTACTTGTATCTCATTATTGTTCCATCTTTGCATGCTTGTATGCTAATACATCAAGTGTTATATTGTTGCATACATCCTCCCATTATCACACATCACACGCACACACATGTCACGATGTATTATTTGGAACGTTAGTGCAAATCTTATAAAAGTTTGTCATCGTCAAAAGGGTGAGATTGTTGGATACAACGTGTGTTGGATTCAACGATCGATGACTTCGTGTTTGATGATAACAAACGTGTGTGAACGTTCTAATGTGTGTGCTAAGTATTTTCAGGAGTGGCACGCTTGTAAATCTTCAAAGTGATGGCTAAGTCAATTGATGGAGGAATTACTATTCACATAGCAAATTGGAAGATGGAGAAATTGCTATTCATATAGCAACTTGGACTTGGTCAAAGAGATGGTGATTATAGCGACAAGTATTGGACCAAGTCAAATTGGAGAGAATCCTACCCAAATCAATTTAAGATTGATTTATGTCCACATGATCAAATCCTATTCCAACATGGAAAGAGATGGAGACTTATTCAAAGAGCAATCTAATGGGGATTGGAACAAATCAATTTGGATTGATTCAAATCAATTAAAGATTCTATTTCTAATTCAAATCCCATTAGTATTGCAATGAGACCAAATAGAACCCCTCCAAATCTCCTACTCCTATCTCCATTAGGATTTCTCTTTAGCCACAACTTCTCCATCCCCTCTCCTATATAAACCAAGCAATCAATGAGGCTAATTGTTGCGGCATACACCAAGAGAAGGGCTCGGCCATATTGAAGACCCAAGGGAAAAATTGTTGCGGCCAACAAAAAAACTCTAAGGTATGCAAAACCCCTAATTTCCTAGCATCCCTAATGCCGCAACGTGCTAAGCTAAAAGCATTCTAGCCGCAACTACCTATAGCCACAAGTCATAAACTCCTATCATATTCCCAAGGCCAAAGCTCCTCCTTCACCTTGCACTAGACATCAAAGAGCTAGCCCTAGAACCTATCTCCTCAAGCTCGGCCGCAAGGTACTCCCATAGCCATATCCTTCACCTCGTGCAAGTCAACAAAGAAGCCCTCTTCACCCTTGAACAAAGCTCAAGCCTTCGTCATCTTACACCATTGCAAAAGAAGGGGAGGATCAACATCATCAAGCAACTTCCAAGGGTACATGCTGTAACTTACAAGCACAAGGGGGCCACAAGTTCAGAGCTAGCCACAACATCCTTAAAGAGCCCTAGCCCTAGCTGCAACATCCTTAAGGAGACCCATGGCCGTAAGCTGCTAGTGAGGAGGAAAGGCCATTGCCCTAAGTTGTAGCACCCAAGTACCAAGGAGAGGCTACTGCGCTCATTGCTGCTGCACCAAGGGAGGCTGTTGTGCACACTGCTGCCGCACTGCTGGGGGACTGCGCATGCAATGCTGCTACACCAAGGGGGACTGCACGCGCACTGCTGCTGCCACAGCTAGAAGAGGCCGACCACTGGGGTTCTTCATCACAAGTTGCAAGCCACCAAGGCCAAAGTTCATTGCTCAACTTGAGTTGTTGAGGAGACGAGAGACGAGACTTCAACATCTTGCCAGACGAGAGCTGTCCCGTGCTGATTGACGTAGACGACTACGACTACACAAAACTGAGATTTCTAAACTCTTACTATTATTTTTGTTTAGTATTGTTTGATCTTTGTAGGAGAAACTTTACTATTCAATTGTGATACTTTGGGGTCTTGTCTAGTGGTGGTCTAGACAAGAGGAACTTGATGGGTGTCGTCAAGAGAGAGAATATATTAGGATTGATAGTGTTGAACACGGTGAGTGGGGTACTAAGCCTGGTGAGTGTAGAGACGTTGGTTCTCTAGCTATTAATATTGTGCATGTACACTATTAATATACTATTTACTTTCGGGGGCTTGACGTAGGTCGTAGTGACGGCCGAACCAGGGTAAATCTGCAGTGAATCTGTTATTGCTTTTTATTTACTTTGAATATGCAATAACTGTGTGTGATTGCTCATGGGTTGCACAAGAATTTTTAATAGCTATTCACCCCCCCTCTAGGCTTAGATCTAGATCCAACAGCCTGAGCTCAGGAAAATCCGCAAAAATATCCGTTGGAACCGGGCAATCGCCATCTGCAACTGGAACATAAGAAAAGATAGAATTAGGTCAAAAAGAATATCAATTAATAAAAATATCGCCATCTACAATTGACAAATAAGAGAAGACAAGTTTAGGCTAGAAAAATCATATCAATTAATAAAAAGATCCATATCTTTCAGAAAATGTAGAAAATAACACTAAGCTTAGAAAATGATATATAAAAATCTTTTAAGTTGAAGATGGAAATATCCTGGTTATAAGGACATTTATATAGATGAAGATGTGGATTTCTCTGTTTCGAATTTTGTCTTCTCTTATATTTCAGTTGAAGATGACGATTTCCTGGTTCCAACGGACAATTTTTGGCCTAATTTTGTCTACTCTGATATCATTTAATAAAACAATCCATATATTCCAAAAAATGTGGAAAATAACCCGAAGCTCAGAAATATCCGCAAAAATGTCCGTTAGAACAGGGAGATCACCAACTTCAACTTGAAAATAAGAGAAGACAAAATTTGGCCAAAAAATCATATCATTTAATAAAACGATCCATATCTTCTAAAAAATGTGGAAAATAGCCCGGACCTCAGAAAAATCCGCAAAAAAATGTCCTTTGGGACCAAGAGAATGCCAATTTCAACAGAAATATAAGAGAAGACAAAATTAGGCAAAAAATCGTATCATTCAATATAAAGATCGCCATCATTTAATAAAAAGATCCATATCTTCCATAAGAGAAGACAAATTTTGGTTATAAAAATAAAAATAAGAGAAGACAAATTTTGGTTATAAAAATCAATCATGTAATAAAAAGATCCATATCTTTCATAAAATGTAGAAAATAGCACGGAGCTCAAAAAATCCCCAAAAATGTCTGTTAGAACCAGGAAATCGACATCATCAACTGATAAACAATAGAAGACAAACTTAAGAAAAAAAATCATATCATTTAATAAACAGATCCATATCTTCCATAAAATAAAGAAAATAGCACCGAGCTCAGAAAAACCGAAAATATGTCTGTTGAAACCGGAAGATGCTTTATCGACTGAAAAATAAGAGAAGACAAAATTTGGCAATAAAAATAATATTATTTAATATAAAGATTCTTATTTTCCATAAAATATAGAAAATATCCCCGAGCGTAGAAAAATCCGCAAAAATATTCATCGGAACTGGAAGATCGCCAAATTTAAAGAAAAAAGAGAAGACAAAATTATGCAAAAAATCATATCATTTAATAAAACGATCGATATCTTCTAGATTGTACAGAAAATAGGCCATAGCTCAAAAAAATCCGCAAAAATATCCATCGGATCTGGAAGATCGCCATAATCAACGAAAAAATGAGAAGACAAAAGTAGGCCAAAAATCATATCTTTAATAAAACGATTGATATCTTCCTGAAAATATAAAAAATAGCCACGATGTCAGAAAAATCTGCAAAAATGTCCGTTGGAACGGGGAGACCGCCATCTCTAAGTGAAAAATATGAGAATATAGACAAAGGTTATAAAATCATATCAATTAATTAAAAGATCTTTATCGACAAGAAAACACAGAAAATAGCCTCTAGGTCAGAAAAATCCGTAAAAATTTCCAATGGAACCAGGAGATCGCCATCTTCAATCGAAAAAAAAGAGAAGACACAATTAGTCTAGAAAAATCATATCTATATTACAATTGAGGGCTGTTTTTGAACTTATCGTATGTGGCAATGTCACATCAAGTTTTGGTGGGAAAATTTTTGGGTTGTGTGAAAATTTGTTGGGAGAAACTTTGACTGACCCACTTTTTGAAATTCACATCATCCCTTAAATTGAACCTTTGACTGATAGGTTGGTAGTATTTCGGGTCTGCCGAAAACATTGGCTATCAGCATATGTTAATTTTCGGCTGACCCACAATTAATTCGGTTTAAATACATTAATACGTTAGTGCTCTTCCAAAATTAATTCAGCATTATCAGCATTTTTTAAATACCCATCAACATAAGCATTTTTTTAAAAAAACGTTGACATTATTGCTCTTCCAAAAAAACAGCGCCTGAAGCATTAGTGCTCTTCCAAAAAAACACAGACATTAGTGCTCTTCCAAAAAAAATGTTGGCAGTCTGATGACATTTTTTAAATGCCCATTGCTTCTCCTTAAGCTGCCAACGTAAGAGGCTAAGAGCTACCCCATTGCTTCTTAATAATTTTTTACATTAATAATTTTTTTGGATATGCTGATTAATTTTTTTGGAAAGCTTTTTCTGTGTCAAAGCCTGGTCATCATCAGGACATTAACGCAGACTAATTTTTTTTACATCAAAAAGTGTGTCAGTCAAAACACTGGCGCCTGCACTTCGATATGCTGATAATGTGAATTTTCGATTAACAATTAACAATTGATCATTCTTTAAAGCGCCTGCACTTCATTCGAGAAAAGCATCAAAAGACGCCTGCACTTTGGGTCATCATCAGGCGTCTCTTCCAATTCTTGCGTCTCTTCCAATTCTTGCGGGGGCCACGAACACAGCTACTACCCATCTGGTACTGAAGCTGCAGTCACTCTTCTTCTGCCCTACTAAATTTAGAAACGAAATACAAATTGGGGGACTAACATTTTTGTCAGTGACTAAAAATTTTGTGAGTAATTAAACAATGTGAGAACTAAAGTCTCTTGAGTTGACCTAAATTTTGGGGAACTAAGACTTTGATTAGGGAACTTAGATTTTGCGGAGGGTTTCTAAAATGAATCATGTACACAATTTCAAGGGAACTAAGATTTTGAGGGGGGAATATCTAAAATGAATCGTGCCCACATTTTCGGGGGAACTAAGATTTTGAGGGGGAAATATCTAAATTGAACCGTGCCCACGGTCACGGGTTATAGACTAGTCATTTAATAAAAAGATCCATAACTTACAGAAAATGTATAAAATAGTCCCGTGCTCAGAAATATCAGCAAAAATGTCCGTTGGAACCGGGATATTGCCATCTTCAGCTGAAAAATAATAGAAGACAAAATTAGGCTTAAAAATCATTTAATGTAATAAAAAGATCCTAATCTTCGAGAAAAATATAAAATAACACTGGGCTCACAAAAATCCGAAAAAATGTCCATTGGAACTGATAGATCGCCATCTTCAACTGGAAAATAAGAGAAGACAAAATTAGGCCAAAATATCATATCATTTAATATAACAATCCATATCTTCCAAAAATGGGGAAAATAGGCCGGAGCTCAAAAAAATCCGCAAAAATGTCTTTAGAACCTAGAGATCGCCATCTTCAACTAGAATATTAGAGAAGACAAAATTAGGCCAAAAATCTTATCATTTAATAAAAAGATCGCCATCTTCAACTGGAAAATAAGAGAAGACAAATTTAGGCTAGAAAAATCTTATCAATTAATTAAAAGATCCATATCTTTCATAAAATGTAGAAAATAGCACCAAGCTCAGAAATTGACATTTAAAAATATTTTCAGTTGGAGATGGCAGGATCTCGGTTACAATGGACATTTTTATAAATGAAGATGGCGATTTTCTGGTTCCGAATTTTTTCTTCTCTTATGTTTCAGTTGAAGATGGCGATTTCCTGATTCCAACGGACATTTTTTGGTCTAATTTTGTCTTCTGTGATATCATTTAATAAAACAAGACATATCTTCCAGAAAATATGGAAAAATCTCGAAGCTCAGAAATATCTGCAAAAATTTCCGTTGGAATCGGGACATCACAAACTTCAACTGAAAAATAAGATAGGACCAAATTAGGCCAAAAAATCATATCATATAATAACGATCCATATCTTCCAGAAAATGTGAAAAATAGCCAGAGCTAAGAAAAATCTGCTAAAATGTCCTTTGGGACCGAGAGAATGCTATCTTCAACTGAAATATAAGAGAAGACAAAATTAGGCCAAAAATCATATAATTCATTATAAGATCGCCAACTTCAATTGGAAAATAAAAGAAAACAAACTTTGGTTATAAAAATCATATGATCTTTTAAAAAGATCCATATCTTCCATAAAATGTAGAAAATAGCCCGGAGCTCAGAAAAATCCGCAAAAATGTCCGTTACAACCGGGAGATCGCCGTCTTCAACTTAAAATAATATAAGACAAACTTAAGCTATAAATATCATATCATTTAATAAACAGATCCATGTATTCCATAAAATAAAGAAAATAGCACCGAGCTCAGAAAATCTGAAAAAATATCCGTTGGAACCGGGAGACGTATGTTCAACTGAAAAATAAGAGAAGACAAAATTAGGCAATATAAATCATATCAGTCAATATAAAGATTCTTATTTTCCATAAACCGTAGAAAATATCTCCGATCTCAGAAAAATCCGCAAAAATATCCGTAGGAACCGGGAGATCGCCTAATTTAACGAAAAAAGAGAAGACAAAATTAGGCCAAAAAATCATATCATTTAATAAGTTGTTAGATATCTTCTAGAAATACAGAAAATATCCCAGAGCTAAAAAAAATCCGCACAAATATCCGTTGGAACGGGGAGATTACCATCATCAACGAAATAAAATAAGAGATGACAAAATTAGGCCAAAACATATCATTTAATAAAAAGATCGATTTCTTCCAGAAAATAAAGAAAATAACCCCGAGGTCAGAAAAATCCGCAAAAGTGTTCGTTGGAACTGGGAGGCTGCCATCTTTAAGTGAAAAATAAGAGAAGACAAACGTAAGCTATAAAAATCATATCATTAAATAAAAAGATCCATATCTACGATAAAAGGCAGAAAATAGTATCAAGTTCAAAAAAATCTACAAAAATTTCCATTGGAACTAGGAGATCGCAATCTTCAATTGAAAAATAAGAGGACAAAATTAGGCTAGAAAAATCTTATCATTTTATGAAAAGATTCATATCTTATGGAAAATGTAGAAAATAGTTCGAAGTTCAGAAATATAAGGAAAAATGTCCGTTGGAACCGGGATATCGCAAACTTCAACTAAAAAAATAAGAGAAAACAAAATTAGGTAGCAAAAATCAAATAATGCAATAAAAAGATCCATATCTTCCAAAAATGTAGAAAATAGTTTCGAGCTCGGAAAAATCGCAAAAAATGTCCGTTGGAACTAGGAGATCGCCATCTTTTATTGGAAAATAAGAAAAGACAAAATTAGGCCAAAATATCATATCATTTAATAAAACGATCCATATCTTCCAAAAATGTGGAAAATAGGCCGGAGCTCAGAAAAATTCGCAAAAATGTCCGTTGGAACTGGGAGATCGCCATCTTCAACTGGAATATAAGAGAAGACAAAATTAGGCAAAAATATCATATCATTTAATACAAAGATCGCCATCTTCAACTAGAAAATAAGAGAAGATAAATTTAGGCAAGAAAAATCATATCAATTAATTAAAAGATCCATATATTTCACAAAATGTATAAACTAGCAACAAGCTCAGAAAATGATATATAAAAATCTTTTCAGTTGAAGATGGCCATATCCCGGTTACAACGGACATTTTTATAGATGAAGATGACGATTTCCTGGTTTCGAATTTTGTCTTCTCTTATATTTTAGTTGAAGATGGCAATTTCTCGGTTCCAACGTGTTACGCCTATTTGGCCGAGACCCGTAAAACACGAGCCCAGAAGCCCGACTACTGGTCAAAAGCCCATCTGCGTCCTCAAAGCCCATTCGATAAAGGCCCTACAAGGGACCTTCTCGAACGTCGATCCGACCCGGCCCCAATAACCCGTCGGTCGCTCGCCCACTCCTGCGAAAACCACTCCCCCGGACACGCGACCACTAAATAGCGATAATGGGGAGGTGCTGGCATGGCGGAGAGAGCGGCGGCGAGGGGGGGACTGATGGGGCACGATCAATGGCGGACGTGGGATGTGGGTCAGAGGCAATCACGCCGGAGCTCTACAAAAGGGCCAGGAAGACGAAGAAGAAAAGGACCGCATCTCAGGTAACAAAACCTAAGGTACTCCATCAACGACCTCGTTCCCCCAATTCATCTCCTCCCTCCCCCGCTCGCGCCGAGAGATGCCGTTACGATCTCCTCACGAGTCGGACCGTCTCCGCCGGGCCTCCTTTCTCAGATCTCTATCTGACTTAGGCATCGGAGGGTATTTGGCCGGAACCAAGGTCCGGCCCCCTGACGAGCGTCCTCGTCTGTGCAGGTGGACAACAGATCAACGGGCCGAGGCTACCCCTCGCCCCTCTCCGACCACTCGATCAACCGGACAGTGAGGCTTCCCCTCACCGTCAGCCTGCCGTGGCCGAGCACGTCCTACCAAGGCCGAGCGTCCTAATCGGGTCCGAGATTCTCCCTCGCCACCCGCCGGCCGTGCACCTACCCGGGCGACTGAGGCTACCCCTCGTCCCCCTATCAGCCGAGGCCGAGCACACCTGTCCGAGGCCGAGCGTCTCAACCAGGTCCGAGGCTACGCCTCGCCCCTTCTGCACCGATTCGAAGCCCCCAAGGGACCCAAAGCGGGCCCTTTGACCACGTTGACCGGGCTCTCCACGGTCAACGCTTTGTAGTGAGAAAACACTCTGAAACATCTGGCGCCGTCTGTGGGAACCGAAGATCATCCCACGAAGCAGAAAACCACACCAACAATGGCACGAGCCAGCAATGGAAGGAAGCGCATGACCCCCATCCCAAAGGAAGGGAATGGCGCATCTAATGGCAACCCCGAGGACACGCACGTCGACGGCCACCCCGCCCACTCAATCGAAGAGACCGGCGGCTCAGAACTAGCCACACAGGGACAGCTCCGTGCCCTGGCTCAGGAGACCAACGCGAGCCTCCAGACGTTGGTCGCGACAGTACAGCAGCTTGTCGGCCCCGCGCCGTCCGACGGGGGCGCGTTGAACGATAGCCACCGATGGGCGGGGGGTCCCCCGCACTTACGGTCCGCAGTGGTCGACGACCACGGGACCCGGAAACCGAACACAGAACGTCGGTTCACGCGGTCCGGCTCCCGTCAGGCGAGGTCACGTGCCTCCTCGCGCTATCGTGAAAGGAGCCGGAGAGAGACCGAAGGGACGAACGGCGAATCGATGACGGAATCGTCTCGTCGATCACGGTCGTCCCACCGCAGGAGAAGCGAACGACACCACTCAAGAGACCGATCACGGCGGAGCAGGAGCTCCCGCAGGAGGAGTCGGGAGCGTCGGGTCAGCCCGACCCCCAGCGTGGCGAAGACTACGGAGCCAGCCCCACCGGCGCCGGTGCTACCTCCACCCCCGCTCGAGCCGGAGACAGGCGAATACCGCATCCCCGGAGGCATCCACGGGGACCGGTGTCCCTTATCGCGAAGAATAACCGACGCCCGAGTCCCCTCTCGATTCAGGATCCCGGTGCTGGGAAAGTACGACGGAATAGGAGACCCGGCACACCACGTGATGGATTACGAGGGGGACATGGCCTTCCAGGGAGCTGACGATGACCTGCTCTGCCGGGGCTTCTATTCAACTCTCAGGGGAGCGGCGAGGATCTGGTACCACAGCCTGCCCGGCCGCTCCATCGACAGTTTCGAGCAACTCGCCCAGTTGTTCTGCAAACAGTTCATGGCGGGGAGGCTGATCAAACCTGGTGCTGAACATCTGTTCAACATAGTGCAAGGCCCGGCCGAGCCACTCCGACAGTTCATGCGCCTCTTCAATGCGGAAAGGCTGAACGTGAACAACCCACCCGACCTGGTGGTCCAGACGGCTCTTAAGAAAGGGCTTCGCCACAGGGGCCTCAAGAAGTCCCTACACACCGACCCCCCAAAGGACCTCCCCGGGATCATGGCAAGGGCCGAGCGCTTCATGCTGACTGAGGAGGCCTTGGCCGAGGATGCAGGAAAAACCGCTCGAGGGACCAAGCGTGGCGACGGTGGACGAGCTAGCCCCGAAGGGTACCGGACCGAGAAGAGGCAGAGGAACAGGCAGCGGGGAGAAAGCACGAGAGATACCACCCCAGACGCCATTCTCGCCCAAGTACAGAAGGAAGAGCGAGCTGATCGCCCTCCACCGAAGGCTAAAAGAGGCGGGAAGAACCGGGAGAAATACTGTAAGTACCATAAGGACGATGGCCATGACACATAAGATTGCTGGCATCTGAAGAAAGACATTGAGAAGCTGATGAGCCGAGGGCACGCCAGGAATCAGGCCGACGAACCGGCCTATGGAGAAGGGACCTCCACGCAGCCGGACAAGGGGAAGAAGATCAACGCCATCCAAGGCCCCCTCCGCATCATAGAGTGAGCAGGCAACGACTCTTCCCCCGGCGGCAGCCTAGTATGAGGGAGTTATCCAGTTTTACCTCCCTCTGTTTAGCTTCATTTCCTTTTTTCCGTTTCCTCCAAATGTACCGGTCCGACAGGACTCATGAGAGTGCAAACGCAATCTTTTTATTGTCTTTACTTAAAATCCCGACGGAGTTGACGTGTCGCCAATAACGCAAAAGGCCGGGGACCGCCGCCTCACTGGAGGAGGAAGAGGAGCTTTGCCCTCGCCGACCGTCTCCGGCGCTCATAAGTCTGGGGGAAATTCCCCCAGCAGACGCGGACGCTGACCGGTCCTAAGCCGAGGAGCTTTGCCCTCGCCGACCGACTCCAGTGCTCATAAGTCTGGGGGCAATTCCCCCAGCAGGCACGGGCGCTGACTGGTCCTAAGCCGAGGAGCTTTGCCCACGCCGACCGACTCCAGTGCTCATAAGTCTCGGGGCAATTCCCCCAGCAGGCACGGGCGCTGACCGATCCTAAGCCGAGGAGCTTTGCCCTCGCCGACCGACTCCAGAGCTCATAAGTCTGGGGGCAATTCCCCCAGCAGACACCGACGCCGACCGGTCCTAAGCCGAGGAGCTTTCCCCCCGCCGACCGACACCAGCGCTCATGAGTCAGGGGGCAATTCCCCCAGTAGGCACGGACGCCGGCCGGTCCTAAGCCAAGGAGCTCTGCCCTCGCTGACCGACCCCCGCGCCCATAAGTCTGGGGAGAATCCCCAACGCCAGTTTCGTCCATTCCCAAGCCAAGAACAAGGCGACAACGCAAAGTACACAAGAATTCCAAGTAAGTCGATTTCATTTATAATAGTTAACCCGAGTACAAAAATGCGTCTTATTTACAAGGGATCAAGGCGAAGGGAACGCCCTACAAACAGTCTACTCACGACAAATGACAGAGTTCAGATCGACACCGACAAAGAAAAATTGGTTGACAAAAGACCCAGAGTAGGTGACCCAAGCTAACGGCCATGCAACCAGCAATTGTTGGCCGCGGGGCTGAAGGAGATGGCGGGGGCCGGGGATCCATTTCAAGTAGACTGGCCCAAAGTGAAGCGGATGCTTAAAAATTTGAGGATAAGGCTGGGAGGGACTGCTTAAGGAGCCCGAGCTCGGGAGGACACATCCTCGGGCACTTCGCCCTGCTCGGAGCGAGGGGACTCGACTGGCGGAGGGGCTTGCCGGACACGTTCCGCACATTCCCGGAAGGAAGACTGGACGACTTCGACGATCCGGGGGGCGATGATGTATATATACTTACCGAAGGCCTCCCTGAGAACATCGAAGATCTCCTTCCCCAGGGTCTCGACGACGCCCTTCTCCACCTCCTCTGCCAACCGCATTACCTGACGCTGGTCCGACAGTTCCCTCTGAAGCTCCTCCCTCTCCAGACGGAACGACTCCGCCGCTTCCTCAGCCGACTGATGAGCATCCCCTAGCTTTCCCTCGAGGTCACCCACTTGTCCCTCCAGCGTAGCCACACGGAGGGCTAGGCGCCGAGACTCCATCTGGGCCTCCATCATGGCCACCTCGGCCGCCCCTGCCCGCTCCTGAGCCCTCATGGAGGACTCCTCCAGCTCCCTCAAGCGGACGGCTCGACACTGCAACTCCACAGCGAGCGCTGAACCCTGAGAAGACGAGACATGGGCTAAGAAGAGGATAAAGAGAAAGAGAGGATAGAAAGATAACCGAACCTGTTGGAGGATCCAGACCAAGGAATCCGACATCTTGTCGGCCGGGATCTTCTTGAGGAGGCTGCGGTCCCGGGGAGGGACGGAGACCTCGGCAACCTGCTGGGCCACGGCTCGGTCAGCAAACATCGAACTCCCATGGACGACAATCGAAGCCAAGTCGCTCGCCAACAAGGCCCCGACCCCTGGTGATACGGGCGAAGACGCTGCGAGGGGGGTGGCTGGCAAAGCTATCGAATGATCCCCGGCGGTCGCCACGGGAAGCGCGGAACCTGCCGGGCCGGAGGGATCCACGTCCTCCTTCCTCTTCTTTCCACCGTGGGGCACCGAAGGCGCCGGAGGGGAACGCTTCCGCCTCGCACCATCCTCACCCCCCGGAAGGGGATCGCCAGAAGAAGAGGCGGGAGGCGCGGCCGCCACCTTACCCACGGCAGGCTCAGCTCGGCGCACTTCCTCCTCAACGGTCCTCCGAGGCGCCCTTCCAGAGGTACTACCTCGGCTCCGAGCGGCTCCACGACGGATCAGCTCGTCAACGTCACGGACGAATTCGCGGCCAGCCATCCCTGCAAAGGAGACCGAAATCAGGATGAGTCATAGGGAGATCCGGGGATGAAAAAGCGACCTACCCGGAGACCACAAGACGGCCTTCAGGAGTAGGTCGTCCAGCAAAGACCAAATGGACTTCGTTTCCAAAGGAAGAGCCAACAGAAGCGCAGCGGCTGCCCGGTCGGCGTCCGAGAGAACTAACGACGGGCAAGGATGGGCAGAACTGCCCCAGCTTGTTAGAATCTGGGCCTCGCCCAAGAAGACCACGAAGACATAATCCAAGTTCCAATCCCCTGACCAGCGGGGTAACCCGATCAGGCATTCCCTCCTCGAACGAGCTCGGAGTAGCAGCCATGATCCCGGACCGACCGTCTGGGCCTGGTAAAAGAAGAAGAGAAGGGGGAGAGTCGGCTCCAGACCACGGGTACAGCAGAGCGTTACGAAGCCCGTCAGTACCACGATCGAACACGGGGTGAACTGACACATGGACACTGTGAAATGTTCCATGACCTGGATGAAGAAGGGATGGAGCGGGAAGCGAAGACCCAGGTGGAACATCTCGACATAGACGCCGACCTCATTTCTCCTCGGAAGGCAAATCCGCTCGTCGACAAATGGAACCCGAACCTCGTATGGGAAGCAGAGATATCTTTCCCGGATCTCCGCGGCCACTGAAGGAGGGGTCCTCGACGGCGTACGGAGGACAACCGGGGGCACATTAAGCCGTACGGCAGCCAACGCCACGTCATCACGGGCGTAGTCTGGAAAAAGTTTCTCCTTCCCCTTATCTTGAAGAGAACGACTCCCGGCGGGGGAACAAGACTCCCCTAGCCGGGGTTCGCCCCGCCCGGACTCCGGAGGACCCCTCGTCCTCCGGCCAGAACCGCCTATCCTAAGAGCAGCCATAGGATGAAAGCAAGAGAGGAATTACCTATTTTCAACTAGTTTGGAGAGGACAAAGAAGCGAAGGCGACGGGGAACTCCGAGTTGCTGAAGGCTCTGAATACCGGGAGGAGCGAAGAAGAAGTGGAGATCAACACAACGGGAGATCTTATATGCCAGGGGAGAATTCGAAGCACCTGACAAGAACGCGTGGCGAGGCTCGAAGAGTCGGCGGCGTTCCGAAATTGGCGCCAGTCGAAGTCCAATCGATCCGCCTCATCATGACCTGCATTTATGGCCTCGCCTCGATTGAAGCGCCGCTCGGAATCCCAGGAGACATAACGGGTGATCTGAGCGAGCCGAGGCTGATCGACCCCACCAATGGCGGCTCACAAACCCTTCGGCTTCTCGAACTTAGGGCGACTCCGCGAGTGGCGGTGATAAGCGTGCCGTTACACGTGGCGACATCTGAAGGCCGACGGCGCTTCGGAACCCGCGCCTTAAAAACATCGAACGGGTCAACTCATGATGACGACTAATAAATGAGTCGGCATCGACTGGCGAGCTCGTCACAATCGACAGAGGTCACATCGACCGAGCCGGACCGGCCGAGGCCGATTAACCCGATCGATGGGGGCAATTGTTACGCCTATTTGGCCGAGACCCGTAAAACACGAGCCCAGAAGCCCGACTACTGGTCAAAAGCCCATCTGCGTCCTCAAAGCCCATTCGACAAAGGCCCTACAAGGGACCTTCTCGAACGTCGATCCGACCCGGCCCCAATAACCCGTTGGTCGCTCGCCCACTCCTGCGAAAACCACTCCCCCGGACACGCGACCACTAAATAGCGATAATGGGGAGGTGCTGGCATGGCGGAGAGAGCGGCGGCGAGGGGGGGACTGATGGGGCACGATCAATGGCGGACGTGGGACGTGGGTCAGAGGCGATCACGCCGGAGCTCTACAAAAGGGCCAGGAAGACGACGAAGAAAAGGACCGCATCTCAGGTAACAAAACCTAAGGTACTCCATCAACGACCTCGTTCCCCCAATTCATCTCCTCCCTCCCCCGCTCGCGCCGAGAGACGCCGTTACGATCTCCTCACGAGTCGGACCGTCTCCGCCGGGCCTCCTTTCTCAGATCTCTATCTGACTTAGGCATCGGAGGGGATTTGGCCGGAACCAAGGTCCGGCCCCCAGACGAGCGTCCTCGTCTGTGCAGGTGGACAACAGATCAACGAGCCGAGGCTACCCCTCGCCCCTCTCCGACCACTCGATCAACCGGACAGTGAGGCTTCCCCTCACCGTCAGCCTGCCGTGGCCGAGCACGTCCTACCAAGGCCGAGCGTCCTAATCGGGTCCGAGATTCTCCCTCGCCACCCGCCGGCCGTGCACCTACCCGGGCGACTGAGGCTACCCCTCGTCCCCCTATCAGCCGAGGCCGAGCACACCTGTCCGAGGCCGAGCGTCTCAACCAGGTCCGAGGCTACGCCTCGCCCCTTCTGCACCGATTCGAAGCCCCCGAGGGACCCAAAGCGGGCCCCTTGACCACGTTGACCGGGCTCTCCACGGTCAACGCTTTGTAGTGAGAAAACACTCTGAAACACAACGGACATTTTTTGGCCGAATTTTGTCTTCTCTGATATCATTTAATAAAAAAATACATATCTTCCAGAAAATATGGAAAATTGCATTGGGCTTAACAATCTGCAAAAATGTTCGTTGGAACCGGGAGATCGACATCTTCATCTAAAAAATATGAGAAGACAAAAGTAGGACCAAAAATCATATCATTTAAATAAATTCATATCTTCCAAAAAAATTTAGAAAATCCGCAGGCACTCAGAAAAATCTTCAAAAATATCCGTTCGAACCGGGAGATCGCCATCTTCAACTTAAAAGTAAGAGAAGACAAAATTAGGCCAAATATCATATCATTTAATAAGAAGGTTCATATCTTTATGAAAATGTAGAAAATTTTCACGATCTCAAAAAAACCGCTAAGATGTCCTTTGGTACCGGGAGATCGCCATCTTCAACTGAAAAACAAGAGAAGACAAAATAAGGCTGTAAAAATCATATCATTAATATAAAGATGCAAATTTTATAGAAAATGTAGAGAATAGTCCGGAGCCCAAAAAAATCCACAAAAATGTTCGTATGAACATGAGATTGCCATCTTTATCGGAAAAAAAATAAGAGAAGTGAAAATAAGGCCAAAAAATTATATCATTTAATAAAAAGATTCTCATCTTCCAGACAATGTAGAAAAATAGCCTCGAGCTAAGTAAAATCCGATAAAATGTCTGCTGGAACCAGGAGATCGCCATCTTCAACTTAAAAATAATAGAAGACAAACTTAATCTATAAAAATCATATTATTTAATAAAAAGATCCATATATTCCATAAAATAAAGAAAATAGCACCGAGCTCAGAAAAATCCGAAAAAATATCAGTTGGAACTTGGAGATCCTTATGTTCAACTTAAAAATAAGAGAAGACATATTTAGGGTATAAAATCATATCATTTAATATAAAGATTCTTATCTTCCTCAAAATGTAGAAAATAGCCCCAAACTCAGAAATTTTCGCAAAAATTTCTGTTGGAACCGGAAGATCGTCCTCTTCAACGGAAAAATAAGAGAAGACAAAATTAGGCTACAAAAAATCATATAATGTAACAAAAAACTATATAACGTCCAGAAAATGTAGAAAATAGCATCGAGCTCAGAAAAATATGCAAACAATGTCCGTTGGAACAGAGAGATCGCAATATTCAACTGAAAAATAAGAGTAGACAAAATTAAGCCAAAAATCATATCATTTAATAAAAAGATACATATCTTCCAGAAAATTTAGAAGTAGCCCGAGCTCGGGAAAATTTGTAAAAATGTCTGTTGGAATCGGGTGATCGCCATCTGCAACTGGAACATAAGAGAATACATAATTAGGCCAAAAAAATCATATCATTTAATAAAAAGATCGACATCTACAACTGAAAAATAAGAGAAGACAAATTTAGGCTAGAAAAATCATATCAATTAATAAAAAGATCCATATCTTTCATAAAATGTAGAAAATAGCACCAAGCTCAGAAAATGATATATAAAAATCTTTTCAGTTGAAGATGTCAATATCCTGGTTACAATGGCATTTATATAGATGAAGATGGCGATTTTCTGGTTCCGAATTTTGTCTTCTCTTGTATTTTAGTTGTAGATGACGATTTCCCAATTCCAATGGACATTTTTTGGCCTAATTTTGGCTTTTCTGATATCATTTAATAAAATAATCCATATATTCCGAAAAATGTGGAAAATAACCCAGAGCTCAGAAATATCCGCAAAAATGTTCGTTGGAACCGGGAGATCACCAACTTCAACTGGAAAAATAAGAGAAGACAAAATTTGGCCAAAAATCATCATTTAATAAAACGATCCATATCTTCCAGAAAAAGTCGAAAATAGCCTGGATCTCAGAAAAATCTGCAAAAAATTTCCTTTGGGACCGAGAGACTGCCATCTTCAACTGTAATATAAGAGAAGACCAAATTAGGCAAAAAAAATCATATCATTCAATATAAAGCTTGCCATCTTTATCCGAAAAATAAAAGACAAATTTTGGTTATAAAAATCATATCATTCAATAAAAAGATCCAAATTTTCCATAAAATGTAGAAAATAGCCTGTAGCTCAAAAAATCTGCAAAGATGTCCCTTGGAACTCAGGGTGGCCAATGGGCCGGCCCGGCCCGTTGCCCGCCCGGCTTCGTTGGGCCCCGGGCCGGCCCGCGGTCCGGCCCAAAAAAAGAGTTTTTTAAAAAAAATCAAAAATCAAAAATCAAAAAAATCTGAAATTTTTTATTAACTACGTACAATTAATAAAAATGTTCTAAATAAGAAAAAATAAGTTAAGAAGCGTATAATTTTTTTTTAAAATTTACAATATTATAGACAAATATTTTAAAAGGTTAAGAATTTTATAAATTGAAGTATATTTAATACAACATTATCAAAAAGTCAAAATGAAAAAATTGAAGTATACAATTTTTAAGAAATGGTCAGAATTGAAGTATATTTCTAATTAAATCTATATTATTGAAAAAAAGATATTTAAGCCTGAAATTCACGAAGGTCCCGGGTTGAACCTTTAAATTTCATTAGTTAAATTTTTGGGGGGGACTTACTTTGGCCAGCCTTCCCCTCAGACTATGACCAAAATCTAGGACCTCTGAATGCAACAATACAAGAAAAAAAGAAAATCATTCATCTTCTTCCTCAGAGTCTTCCGAAAGGTCATGTTTATCTTGCGAGCGGTTTTCAGCATGAAACCAATCCTTTGCATATATCTCTGCTTCAACTATATCTTCTTTAAGTCTTGATCTCATGTCACTCAGAACCCGTCCACTTGCACTAAAAGCAGACTCAGACGCAACAGTAGAAATAGGTACTCATAACATATCACGAGCCATAATGGTCAGAATTGAAAACCTACGTTCATACATTTTCCACCATGCTAAAATGTCAAAATTTTCATCATCCAATTCAAACTCAGTAAAAGGAAAAGTAATTTCTAAATACTTGGACAACTCATTAGACGAACTTTCTGTAGCTACGGTTTTTTGTTTTTTCTTCCCCATAATCTGTCGGAGTTTGCATGTAATATTAGAACAAGCAGGAACAGAAGAAGTGTATGATGAACTACCATATCTAGCCTCATACGTCGCAAAAAGGACTCTTAAGCTATTTTTAAAGGGGTATGCACAAAAAAATACCATAACGTTTGGGGCCGCTTTCAACTTAATACCCTGAACATTTAAGACATACACAACAGTACCTTTTTGGGGTTTTTGGTTAAAGTATACCCGTTTTGCCCTTAATCTTATTCCCAAAAGAAAATACCCTAACGTTTTGGGTATCTTTCAAAAAAATACCCAAATCCCACCAATACCTCAGGGGGGATGCCCCCTCCTGTTTTCGGGGGGGGGGGGGGGGGGGGGACGCCCCCCCTCCCCCTCCGCCTCAGGCGAGGAGGGAGGGCGTGCCCCTCCCCCTCCGCCTCAGTCGAGGAGGGAGGGGGAGGAGGCGCGCCCCCTACCTCCCCCTGTTTTCAGGAGGGAGGGGGCGGCGCCCCCTCCCCTCCACCTCAGGCGAGGAGGGGGAAGGGGGCGCCGCCCCCTCCCCCTCCACCTCAGTCGAGGAGGGAGGGGGAGGGGGCGACCCCTCCCCACCCCCTATTTTTAGGGGGGAGGGGGAAGGGGGCGCCGCCCCCTCCCCCTCTGCCTCAAGCGAGGAGGGGGAAGGAGGCACCGCCCCCTCCCCCTCTGCCTCAAGCGAGGAGGGGGATGGGGGCGCCGCTCCCTCCCCCTCTGCCTCAATCGAGGAGGGGGGCGCCGCCCCCTCCCCACCCCCTGTTTTCAGGGGGGAGGTGTGGCGCCCCCTCTCCCTCCGCCTCAGTCGATGAGGAGGGGGGTGGCACCCCCCTCTGCCTCAGTCGAGGAGAGGGGAGGCGGCACCTCCCCCCCTGTGATTTGGGTATTGGTGGGATTTGGGTATTTTTTGAAAGATACCCCAAACATTAGGGTATTATTTTTGTGAATAAGGTCAAGGGAAAAACAGATATAATTTAACAAAAAACTCAAAAAGGTACTGTTGTGTATGACTTAAACGTTCAGGGTATTAAGTTGAAAGCGGCCCCAAACGTTAGGGTATTTTTTTGTGAATACCCCTTTTTAAAATTCATTATATGATCATCAACTTCAAATATCGTGTTTTTATATAAGGTTTCTAATAACCTAATTACTAATTCATCTTTAAACCGTGGATCAAAAACCTTAAATAATGAATAATCCATTTCTTCTATCATAGGTTGAAGACGGAAGGTAGTGGTCATAGTGTCGCTATAACTCGCTAAAGTGTCTGAAATGATAACTAATGGACAAAGGCCTAAATGGATGTTGAGTAATACACACCCGAGAATTTGTTTGTAGCAATATAAAAACCATCAAAAAATTCACCGACCTGCTCAATCGTTCTCCACTCAAACTCAGTAATATTGTAATCAGAGTCATATGGAATGTGTGTACTAACAAAATAACTAAGCTGAATCTTGTTTTTAAGCATGCAACGCATCATAAGATACGTTGAATTCCATCTATGTGGAACACTAAATTTAAACTTTCGGTAAGGAAGTTGGCTATTTCTACATACTTCTTTGTATAAATTTCTCTTATTGGCAGAAGACTGTATGTATAACATAAGGTTCCTACCTTTTTCTAACCAAGTAGCAGCATATTTTAGCGCATCCTGTACTATCAAATTTTAGATGTGACAAGCACATCGGTGATGAAATAAAATACCATCAAGATCAGGGTTCAGTTGTCTTTTTAAAAATGTTATTGCATTTGTATTGTTAGATGCATTATCAAGTGTAAAGGAAATGATTTTTTCAGAAATAGCATACTCGCGAATAACAGTTGTTACGCCTATTTGACCGAGACCCCAAAAGACACGAGCCCAGGAGCCCGACTACTGGTCGAGAGCCCATCTGCATCCTCAAACCCATTCTACAAAGGCCCTATTGGGTATCTTCTCGAATGTCGATCCGACCCGGCCCCGATAACCCGCTGGTCACTCGCCCACTCCTGCGATAACCGCTCCCCCAGATGCGCGACCACTAAATGGCGGTAATGGGGAGGTGCTGGCATGGCGAAGAGAGCGGCGGTGAGGGGGCGGGTTGATGGGGCACGATTGGGGGCGGACGTGGGACGTGGGCCAGAGACAATCACGCTGGGAGCTCTACAAAAGGGCTAGGAGGAAGACGAAGAAAGGGACCGCATCTCAGGTATCTAAAACCTAAGGTACTCCATCAACGACCTAGCTCCTCCATCTCATCTCCATCCTCCCCCGCTCGCGCTGTGAGACGCCGTTCCGATCTCCTCACGAGTCGAACCGCCTCCGCCGGGCCTCCTCTTTCAGATCTCTATCTGACTTAGGCATCGGAGGGGATTTGGCCGGAACCTAGGTCCGGCCCCCCTGACGATCGTTCTCGTCTACGCAGGTGGACAGCCGATCAACGGGCCGAGGCTTCCCCTCGCCCCTCTCCAACTTCGCAACCCACCGGACGACTGAGGCTTCCCCTCACCGTCTGCCCGCCGAGGCCGAGCACGTCCGTCCGAGGCCGAGCGTTTCAACTAGGGCTCGAGGCTTCCCCTCGCCCTTCGTCGACCGTGCCTCTAGCTGGACGATCGAGGCTATCCCTCGTCTTCCTTCCTCCGAGGCCGAGCACGCTCGACCGAGGTCGAGCATCTCAGCCTGGGCCGAGGCTTCCCCTCGTCCCATCCACACCGATTCGAAGCCCCCAAGGGACCCGAGCGGGCCCCTTGACCACGTTGACCGGGTTATCCACGGTCAACGCTCTGTAGTGAGAAAACACTCTGAAACATCTGGCGCCGTCTGTGGGAACACGAAAACCGTCCCACGAAGAAGCAAACCACACCAACAATGGCACGAGCCAGCAATGGAAGGAAGCACAAGCCCCCCATCTCGGAGGAGGGGAATGGCACATCAAACGGCAACCCCGAGGACACGCCCGTTGACGGCCACCCCGCCCTCTCAACCGAAGAGGCCGGCGCCTCGGAACTGGCCACGCAGGGACAACTCCGCGCCCTGGCTCAGGAGACCAACGCGAGCCTCCAGACGCTGGTCGCGACGGTGCAGCGGCTCGTCGACCCTGCTCCGTCCCACGGGGGCACGTTGGACGACAGCCATCGATGGGCGGGGGGTCGCCCGCACTTGCGGTCCGCCGTGGTCGACAACCATGGGACCCAGAAACCGAACACAGAGCGTCGGTTCACGCTGTCCGGCCCCCGTCAGGCGAGGTCACACGCCTCTTCCCCTTATCGGGAAAGGGGCCGGAGAGAAGCCGAAGGAACGGAGGGCGAATCGATGACGACATCATCTCGTCGGTCACGGTCGTCCTGCCGTAGGAGAAGCGAACGACACCACTCAAGAGACCGATCACGACGGAGCAGGAGCACCCGCAGGAGGAGTCGGGAGCGTCGGGTCAGCCCGACCCCCAGCGTAGCGAGGGCCGTGGAGCCAGCCCCACCGGCGCCTGTGCTTCCTCCACCCCCGAACGAGCCAGAGGCAGGCGACTACCGCATCCCTGGGGGCATCCACGGAGACCGATGCCCCCTATCACGGAGAATTACCGACGCGCGGGTCCCCTCTCGATTCAGGATCCCGGTGCTGGGAAAGTACGATGGGCTAGGGGACCCGGGACACCACGTGATGGACTACGAGGGGGACATGTCCTTCCAGGGAGCTGACGATGACCTGCTTTACCGGGGCTTCTATTCTACTCTTAGGGGAGCGGCGAGGACCTGGTACCACAGCCTGCCCGGCCGCTCCATCGACAGCTTCGAGGAACTCGCCCAGCTGTTCTGCAAGCAGTTCATGGCGGGGAGGCAGATCAAGCCTGGTGCCGAACACCTGTTCAACATAGTGCAAGGCCCGACCGAGCCGCTCCGACAGTTCATGCGCCGCTTCAATGCGGAAAGGCTGAACGTGAACAACCCTCCTGACCTGGTGGTCCAGACGGCCCTTAAGAAAGGGCTTCGCCACAGAGACCTCAAGAAGTCTTTGCACAACGATCCCCCGAAGGACCTCCCCGGGATCATGGCGAGGGCTGAACGCTTCATGCTGACCGAGGAGGCCTTGGCCGAGGACGCAGGAAAAGCCACTCGAGGGGCCAAGCGCGGCGACGGCGGACAAGGCAGCCCCGAAGGGTACCGGACCGAGAAGAGGCCGAGGAACAGACAGCGGGGAGAAAGCGCGAGGGACACCACCCCAGACACCGTCCTCGCCCAAGTACAGAAGGAAGAGCGAGCTGATCGTCCCCCACCGAAGGCTAAAAGAGGTGGGAAGAACAGGGAGAAGTACTGCAAGTACCATAAGGACGACGGCCATGACACTGAAGACTGCTGGCATTTGAAGAAGGACATTGAGAAGCTGATGAGCCGGGGGCACGCCAGGAACCAGGCCGACGAGCCGGCCCACGGAGAAGGGACCTCCATACAGCCAGACAAGGGGAAGAAGATTAACACCGTCCAAGGTCCCCTCCGCATCATAGAGTGAGCGGGCAATGTCTCTCCCCCCGGTTGCAGCCTAGTAAGAGGGAGTTATCTAGGTTTACATCCCTCTGTCTAGCTTCATTTCCTTTTTTCCCTTTCCTCCAAATGTACCGGTCCGACAGGACTCTTGAAAGTACAAATGCATTCCTTTCTTGTCTTTTCTTAAATCTCCGACGGAGTTGACATGTCACCAATAGCGCAAAGGGATGGAGATCGCCGCCTCGCCGGAGGAGGAAGCGGAGCCTTGCCCTCGCCGACCGACCCCCGCGCTCATAAGCCTGGGGCAGTTCCCCCAGCAGGCACGGACACCGACCGGTCCTAAGCCGAGGATCTTTGCCCTCGCCGACCGACTCCTGCGCTCATAGGCCTGGGGCAGTTCCCCCAGCAGGCGCGGACGCCGACCGGTCCTAAGCCGAGGAGCTTTGCCCTCACCGACCGACTCCTGCGCTCGTAGGTCTGGGGCAATCCCCCCCCGCCAGCGCGAACGCCGACCGGTCCTAAGCCGGGGAGCTCTGCCCTCGCCGACCGACTCCTGCACTCATAAGTCTGGGGGCAACTCCCCCAGGACACGGACGCCGACCGGTCCTAAGCCGAGGGGATTCTACCCTCGCCGACCGACTCCTGCACTCACAGGTCTGGGGAGAATCCCCCAGCCAGCGCCAACGACATCCAGTCCTAGGCCAAGAACAAAGGAGCAACGCAAAGAACACGAGAAATCCGAGTAAGTCAATTTCGTTTATAACAATTAACCGGGGTACAAAAATGTGTCTTGTTTACAGGGAATCAAAGCGAAGAGACTTTACTACAAATAATCCACTCACGACGAATGACAAAGTTCTTCACCTAAAGAAGCTAGATCGACATCGACAGAGCAAGATTGGTTGACAAAAGACCCAAAGTAGTTAGCCCAAGCTAGCAGCCATGCAACCAGCAATTGTTGGCCACGGAGCCGATAACAAGCCGAAGGAGATGGCGGGGGCCAGGGATCCATTTCAAGTAGACTGGCCCAAAGCGAAGCGGATGCTTAAAAATTTGAGGATAAGGCCGGGAGGGACGGCTTAGGGAGCCCGAGCTCGGGAGGACACATCCTCAGGCACTTCGCCCTGCTCGGAGCGAGGGGGATCGACCGGCAGAGGGGCCTGCCGAACACGCTCCGCGCATTCCCGGAAGGAAGACTGGACGACTTCGACGATCCGAGGGGCGATGAGGTTTTCATACTTGCCGAAGGCCTCCCTGAGAACCTCGAAGATCCTCTTCCCCAGGGTCTCGACGACGCCCTTCTCCACCTCCTCGGCAAGCCGCATCACTTGGCGCCGATCCGACAGTTCCCTCTGAAACTCCTCCCTCTCCAGGCGGAACGACTCCGCCGCTTCCTCAGCCGACTGCAGGGTGTCCTCCAACTTTACCTGGAGATCACCCACTCGTCCCTCCAGCTCGGTCACGCGAAGCTGGAGATGCCGGGACTCCATCTGGGCCTTCACCATCGCTACCTCCACCGCCCCGGCTCGCTCTTGGGCCCTCATGGAGGACTCCTCCAGCTTCCTCAAGTGGGCGACTCGCCGCTGCAACTCCACGGCGAGCGTGGAACCCTGGAAGACGGGACATGAGCTAAGAGAAGAGTGAAGGAAAAGAAAGGACTGCAAGATAGCCGAACCTGTTGAAGGGTCCAAACCAAAGAATCCGACACCTTGTCGGCGGGAATCTTTTCGAGGGTGCTGCGGTCCCGGGGAAAGACGGAGCTCTCGGCCACCTGCTGGGACAGGGCCCGGTCGACAAACACCGAACTCCCAAGGGCGACATCGAGGGAAGCCATATGGCCCGCCAAAAGAGCTCCGATTCCTGGAGACGGAAGCGGGGATGCAGCGACGGGGGTGGTTGTCAGGGCTACCTGAAGATCCCCGGTGGTGGCCGCAGGGGGCACAGAATGAGCCGGGCTGGAGGGCTCCACGTCCTCCTTCCTCTTCTTCCCCCCATGAGGCTTCACGTGCGACGAAGGGGAGCTCTTCCGCCTCGCCCCGTCTCCACTCTCGAGGACAGAAGGGGACGCCCCAGGGGCAGGAGGGACTGCACCGGACCTGTCATTACCCCCCTCCTCTCGGGCTGAGGGGGCGGGTCCGGCCCTTACGACGTCCCTGGGAAGGGGATCGCCAGAAGAAGAGGTGGGAGGCATGGCCACCACCTTACCCACGGAGGGCTCGGCTCGGCGCACATCCTCCTCAACGGTCCTCCGAGGCGCCCTTCCAGAGGTACTACCTCGGTTCCGAGCAGCTCCACGACGGATCAGCTCATCGACGTCACGGACGAACTCGCGGCCTGCCATCCCTGCAAAGGAGACCGAAATCAGGATGAGTCATAGGGCGATCCGAAGATGAAAAAGCGACCTACCCGGAGACCACAAGACGGCCTTCAGGAGTAGGTCGTCCAACAAAGACCAGATGGATTTCGATTCCAAAGGAAGAGCCGACAGCAGCGCGGCGGTGGCATGATCAGCGTCGGAAAGGGCTAACGGCAGGCGAGGCTGGACGGGCGCGCCCCAGCTAGTCAGAATCTGAGCATCACCCATAAAGACCACAAAGAGATAATCCGAGCTCCAATCCCCCGACCAGCGGGGTAGCCCGATCAGGCATTCTCTTCTCGAACGGGCTCAAAGGTGCAGCCATGAACCCGGCCCGACCGTCTGGACCTGGTAAAAGTAGAAGAGAAGGGAGAGAGACGGCTCCCGACCACGGGTGCAGCAAAGCGTTACGAAGCCCGTCAGTACCGCGATCGAGCAAGGGGTGAACTGGCAAAGGGGCACCATGAAATACTCCATGACCTGGACAAGGAAGGGATTGAGCGGGAAACGAAGACCCAGGCGAAACATTTCGACGTAGACGCCGACTTCATTGCTCCTCGGAAGGCAAATCCGCTCGTCGACGAATGGAACTCGGACATCATACGGGAAGCAGAGATACCTTTCTCGGATCTCCGTGGCCGCAGAAAGGACGGTCCTCGACGGCATACGGAGGATTGCCGGGGGCACGTTAAGACGCACGGCGGCCGACGCCACGTCATCACGGGCGAAGTCTGGGAATAGCTTCCCCTTCCCCTTATCCTGGAGGGGACGACTCTCGGAGGAGGAACCTGATCCCACTAGCCGGGGCCTGCCCCGGCTGGACTCTGGAAAATCCCTCGCCCCTCGGCCAGAACCGCCTATCCTAAGAGCAGCCATAATACGAGAGCGAGAAAGGAAATTACCTTTTAACCAGTTTGAAGAAGGCGAAGAAGCGAGGGCGACGGGTGACTCCGAGTTATAGAAAGCCTAGAGCAATGGGAAAAACAAGAAGGGGGAGGAGATCAACGCAGCTGGGGATCTTATATACCAGGGAAGAATTTGAAGCGCCTGACAAAAACGCGTGGCGAGGCTCGAAGAACCGGTGGCGCTCCGAAATTGGCGCCAGGGGAAGTCCAATCGATCCGCCTCATCATGACCTACATTTATGACCACGCCTCGATTGAAGCACCGCTCGGAATCCCAGGAGGCACAGCGGTCGATCCGAGCAAACCAAGGCCGATCGACTCCACCAAGGGCGGCTCACGAACCCCTCAGCTTCTCAACTGAAGACAACCCCACGAATGGTGGGGATAGGCTTGAAGCCACACGTGGCAACATCAGAAGAATGACGGCGCTTCGGAGCCCGCGCTTTAAAAATATCGAATGGGCCAACTCATGATGACGACTAATAAATGAGTCGGTATCGACTGGCGAGCTTGTCAAAATCGGCAGAAGTCACATCGGCCGAGCCGAACCGGCCGAGGCCGATCAACCCGACCGATGGGGGCAATTGTTACGCCTATTTGACCGAGACCCCAAAAGACACGAGCCCAGGAGCCCGACTACTGGTCGAGAGCCCATCTGCATCCTCAAGCCCATTCCCACAGACGGCGCCAGATGTTTCAGAGTGTTTTCTCACTACAGAGCGTTGACCGTGGATAACCCGGTCAACGTGGTCAAGGGGCCCGCTCGGGTCCCTCGGGGGCTTCGAATCGGTGCGGATGGGACGAGGGGAAGCCTCGGCCCAGGCTGTGATGCTCGGCCTCGGTCGAGCATGCTCGGCCTCGGAGGAAGGAAGACGAGGGATAGCCTCGATCGTCCAGCTAGAGGCACGGTCGACGAAGGGCGAGGGGAAGCCTCGAGCCCTAGTTGAAACGCTCGGCCTCTGACGGGCAGACGGTGAGGGGAAGCCTCAGTCGTCTGGTGGGTTGCGAAGTTGGAGAGGGGCGAGGGGAAGCCTCGGCCCGTTGATCGGCTGTCCACCTGAGTAGACGAGAACGATCGTCAGGGGGGCCGGACCTAGGTTCCGGCCAAATCCCCTCCGATGCCTAAGTCAGATAGAGATCTGAAAGAGGAGGCCCAGCGGAGGCGGTTCGACTCGTGAGGAGATCGGAACGGCGTCTCACGGCGCGAGCGGGGGAGGAAGGAGATGAGATGGAGGAGCTAGGTCGTTGATGGAGTACCTTAGGTTTTAGATACCTGAGATGCGGTCCCTTTCTTCGTCATCCTCCTAGCCCTTTTGTAGAGCTCCCAGCGTGATTGTCTCTGGCCCACGTCCCACGTCCGCCCTCAATCGTGCCCTATCAACCCGCCCCCTCGCCGCCGCTCTCTTCGCCCTACCAGCACCTCCCCATTACCGCCATTTAGTGGTCGTGCGTCTGGGGGAGCGGTTATCGCATGAGTGGGCGAGTGACCAGCGGGTTATCGGGGCCGGGTCGGATCGGTCATTCGAGAAGATACCCAATATGGCCTTTGTAGAATGGGCTTGAGGATGCAGATGGGCTCTCGACCAGTAGTCGGGCTCCTGGGCTCGTGTCTTTTGGGGTCTCGGTCAAATAGGCGTAACAATTGCCCCCATCGGTCGGGTTGATCGGCCTCGACCGGTTCGGCTCGGCCGATGTGACTTCTGCCGATTTTGACAAGCTCGTCAGTCGATGCCGACTCATTTATTAGTCGTCATCATGAGTTGGCCTGTTCGATATTTTTAAGGCGCGGGATCCGAAGCGCCGTCGGTCCTCTGATGTTGCCACGTGTAGCGGCAAGCTTATCCTCACTGTTCGCGGATTCGTCTTAAGTTGAGAAACCGAGGGGTTCGTGAGCCGCCATCTCGCCGTCTTCTTTTTTACGCTGATCCCTATTCTTCCTCTGCTCTGCCTCATGTCGTCTTCCTCTGCCACGGGTTCGGGTCGTCCGGAGCGTGACGCCGCTCTGGAGGGTAGCCTTCCTTCGGCGATCCGTCGGCACGGGGGCGATCTTTCTGGGGTGCCCACAGAGGTCTTGTCGTGGCCTTCGTCGATCTGTGCCACCGTCATCGGAAGTCTGCGCTCCGCCTACCTGCTTCCGCCCTATTCAGCTCGTGCCCCCGGGGCTGACGAGCGGGTCTGCCTTCCTGGCTCCAACGAGGTCGGAGTATACGAGAAGTGTTTCCGCTTCGGGCTTCGTTTCCCGCTCCATCCTTTTGTCGTCGAGTTCCTTCAGGCTCACAACGTGTGCTTGTGCCAATTCTGTCCCAACGCCGTCGGGCTCCTCATCGGGTTCATTGTTGTTTGCATGCTGAGGGGAGTGGCGCCCTCCCTTCGTCTCTTTGCCCAGTTCTACCGGCTGAGCCACCACCAATCAGGGGCGTGGATTTACATCAGCTCCCGCCCGAAGATGACCCTGGTGTTGGGGTTGCCGAGCTCCTTGAAACGCTGGAAGGGGGAATATGTGTTTGTCACATTCCCGTCGAGTGTACCCTTCCCGGTTCGGTGGGAGGCGGCCGGAGCAGTCATCCTCGATCTTGGTGAGCCGACGGTCGCCGAGCAGCAGATGGCGAAGGACATGCTGGCGATTCCTTCGAGGGAGCGCTCGATCGACGTCCTTCTTAGTGACCATAACTTGCGTAAGATGGTGTGGCCCCTGGGTAAGTTCTTCCGGGTATTCGTCATTCGGGGTTGCCTGGGCTCTGCTTGGTCTCTCATTTCTCCTTTGAGTGCAGGTGGATTTCCTCTTGGTCCTTCTCCCGCCAGCACTCACGTGCAGGTCCCCGATCCGGATCTGCGCCGAAGGGATCATGTGCTGGAGGTCCGGAAGAAGCAGCGGGTCGTGCCCGCGACAGGAGGCTCCAAAAGGAAGAAGGCGCCGTCCCCCTCTCTCCCCTTGCTGGGGCCTTCTAAGAGGATCCGTGAGGGGATTGAGGGGGTTGATGCCCCACGGGCTGCTGATCAACCTCAACCTGCCCCTGTTGAGGTCGCATGGCCGTGGGTCGGCCCTTCACCTCTCCCGGACGGCTCCCTCTCTGATGCCTACGACCGGTATCTTGGCGCGTTCCGCTCTACTCCTGGCGAGTTCCCTTCGTCGGGGGAGGGTCTTCTTCATCCACGCTTCCCTGTGGGGGAGAAGGAGTCGGTGTTTTTGAGTCACGGAGCCGCCGCTCGAGTGGCCGAGAACAGTTGTCTCCCTCCCGATCAGGTGGTGTTGGACGGAGTCAGGGGTGACTGTTTGGCCACCTTCGTGATTCAGGCTGGCCAACAGGTAGAATGTCTCTGCCCGTCCTCTCTTCCTCCAGCCGCTTTCGCTGTCTTACCTTCGTTGCCTTGGTGCAGTTGTCCTCGGTCGGCCTCTCAATGAGGCGTCAATTCGTGGCGCTTCCCAAAGCCAAATCCGATGCCGGGCGAGGCCCTGAGACCCCCGGCGAGGAGGGAGAGGCCGGTCAGCTAGAGGAGGCGCGGGTCCAATCCCTGCAGTCCCGCATAACTGAGTTGTCCTCTGCTCTGGAGGATGCGGACCGGGAGAGGGCCTTGGCTCTGACTGCAAAGTCGGAGGCCGAGGCGCGGGTCGCCAAGGTCTTGAGCGGCGTCGACGTGTCTGGGGGAGTCGAGCAGACCCCCGCCCCCGTTGTTGCCTCCGAAACTTTGGAGCTCTCCGATCGTCTTGAAGCGGCGGAGGAGCAGGCTAGGGTCCTCCTTGCTCAACTTGACGAGAGGTCCCGGGAGATCGAGAAGGAGAGGGCGGAGCACCAACGCCAGATCGAGACCTTGGAGGCCCGGGTGCGTGGGCTCGAGGAGGTGGATCCGGCCCGGATCGCTGAGGATGCTGTGGCGGAGTATGCCACCTCCTTCGTGGAGACTGCCTTGTCGAATGCGTTCGAGAAGGGCTTCGCCCGGTGTCAGTCCGAGATCCAACTGAAGTTCCCGCTCTCGGGGGTCAACTTCGAGGCTCTCCGGATGTATCCTGACGCCGAACAGAGTGTGGGGAAAGACCCTAGTGGAGCGCCAGCCTGTGGCTCCACCAGTGCCCCCGGAGAAGGATGAGGGAGGGGAATGCCCCTCGGCCTCTTTCTGTATATCTTTTGGCTTTATCTGGAAAGGAATGAATTTAAAATAAATTTATTTCATAAGAAATGATACATTTACTGAAAGTACTTGCATAAATGTTCCGTATTCCAAGTGTGAGTGAGAATCCTCCCCTCCATATTGGCTAGTCGGTAGGCGGCGGGTCCGAGGACCTCGACGACTTTGTAGGGTCCCTCCCATCTAGCCGCGAGCTTCCCTTTGTGAGCGGTATCAGTGTTGAAGCCCGCTTTCCGGAGGACCAGGTCCCCAAGGTGGAAGCTTCTCCCCCGCACCCGAGCGTTGTAGTACCGGGCCACCTTCTGCTTCTGGCGGATGATGGTGGCCAATGCTTGCTCCCGTCGCTCGTCGAGGAGCTCTAAATTGAGCCCCAGGCCCTGCGAGTTCTAGTCTTCGTCAAAGTATTTGAGGCGGAGAGTTTCTTCACCTAATTTGACCGGCACTACCGCCTCGGCCCCGTAGGTGAGCATGAACGGGGTCTCGCCAGTAGCCTCCTTGTGGGTCGTCCGGTATGACCAGAGTATCCCGGGGAGCTCCTCTGGCCAGTTCCCTTCTGCGTCTTTCACTTTCTTCCGGAGGGGCTCTATGATGCACTTGTTGGCCGCTTCTGCTATCCCGTTGGTCTGGGGGTGCGCTACTGAGGCGAAGAGGAGCTTGATTCCCCATTCCTCGCAAAAATCTTTGAACCCTGCGGAGTCGAACTGCTTCCCATTGTCTGTGACGATGGCCCGTGGCACTCCGAATCGGGAGATGATGGAATTCCATACGAAGCTTTTCTCTTTCTTCCACGTGATGGTGGCCAACGGTTCGGCTTCGATCCATTTGGTGAAGTAGTCCACCGCCACGATCAGGTGCTTCCGCTGCCCTCGTCCTGGCTTAAACGGTCCGAGGATGTCGAGCCCCCATTTCACGAAGGGGAGGGGGCTCACGATAGAGATGAGCTCTGACGGAGGAGTCGAGATGTGGTGGGCATACCTCTGGCATTCTTGGCATTTCTGGACGTATCTTGCTGCATCTCGGGCCAGGGTCGGCCAGTAGTATCCCTGCCTCAAGATCTTCTGCGCGACTATCCTGCCCCCGTGGTGATTCCCGCAGATCCCGTCGTGAACCTCCCGTAGGACGTAGTCAGCTTCCTGCGGTCCGATGCACTTCAGGTATGGGAGAACGTCCGTCTTGGTCCAGCGTCTTCGGTAGAGCGTCCCTTCATGGATCACGTATCGGAGCGCCTTTCTCTCCAGGGTTCGGCGTTCATCCCCATCGGTCGGTACCTCTCCATGAGTGAGGTATCGGATGATCGGGTCCATCCAGGTGGGCTCTTGGTCGATCGCCATCACCTCGTGCTCCTCCGTGCTGGGGGTCGGCAGGTTCTCCACGTAGATGGTGCGGCCCAGTTCCTTCGGCGAGGACGAGGCCAGCTTCGACAACGCATCTGCCCGCGTATTCTCTGATCGTGGGAGGTGCAGAACTTCCACGTCCTTGAACTTGGACATCGCCGCTCTGGCGACAGGGAGATATCTTTGCATCGCCTCCTCCCGTGCTTCGTAACTCCCCAAGAGTTGGTTGACAATGAGCTTCGAGTCGCTGAGGAGGCGGACGGACTCGGCCACGAGTTCCAGGGCCAGCCTCAGGCCGTTGATCACTGCTTCGTATTCCGCCACGTTGTTCGTGGCTGGGAACTCGAAACGCAACGCGTATTCCACAATGTTCCCTTCCGGAGATCGGATTGCAATCCCGGCCCCGCCTCCTGACTGTGTGGCCGACCCGTCCACATGGACTATCCACGCTCCTGGATCCCCTGGCTGAAAGTGGTCAGCCGAAAGAAAGGACAGGGGTTGAGTATTTACCGTCGCCGGGCCTTCTTCCCCCGGGGGGCCATTTCCCTCTGTTGTGCACTCGGCGATGAAGTCGGCTAGGGCCTGCCCTTTGATGGCCGTGCATGGTTTGAATTGGAGGTCGAACTCGCTCAGTTCCACTCCCCAGTTTAGCATCCTTCCCATTCGATCGAATCTCTTGAGGTTCTGCTCCAGTTGCGAATCGGTCAGGATCAGTATGGTGTGGGCCTGGAAATAGGGCCGGAGCCTTCGTGCTGAGAGGACGAGGGCATACGCCAACTTCTCCATGGGCGAGTATCGCATCTCCGCCCCCTTCAGGATCCGGCTCGTGTAATATACCGGCCGTTGCACCCCACCGTCCTCCTGGATCAGCACCGAACTCACAGCTTCCTCCGCGCACGCCAGGTAAAGGCTCAGCGACTCCCCTTCCCGTGGTTTGGATAGGAGAGGTGGGCTGCGGAGATACTCTTTGAGGTTTCCGAACGCTCTGGAGCAGTCTTCGTCCCAAAGTATCGTCTTCCTATTGTCCGGAGGTTCCGCGATCGCTTTCCTTAGGACCTTGAAGAAGGGGAGCGATCTTTCCGCTGATTTGGAAAGGAATCGCCCCAAGGCTGCGACGCGCCCGTTCAGCCTCTGTAGCTCTTTGATCGTCGTCGGCTCGCGCATGTTGATCAGCGCCTCGATCTTGTCGGGATTAGCTTCAATGCCACGGTTAGTTATCATAAATCCCAAGAATTTGCCAGATCTTACCCCGAATGTGCACTTCGCGGGGTTGAGCCGAATGTGGTGTCGCCGCAACCGCTCGAAGGTCTCCCGCAAGTCGGTGATGTGGTCTTCCGGTCGCCTTGACTTGACAAGCATGTCGTCGACGTAGACTTCCAAGTTCCTCCCGATCTGGGAGCTGAAAACCTTGTTGACCATTCTCTGGTAGGTGGCCCCCGCGTTCTTCAAGCCGAAGGGCATCTTCTTGTAGCAGTAAGTTCCCCGGTCCGTCGTGAAGGCTGTCATTTCTTTGTCCCGGGGGTCCATCTGGACTTGATTGTATCCGGAGTAAGCGTCCATGAAGCTTAGCATCTCGTACCCCGAGGCGTTGTCCACCAGGTGGTCGATGCGCGGCAGGGGGTAGCTGTCCTTGGGGCAGGCCTTGTTGAGGTCACTGAAGTCCACGCACATTCGCCACTTCCCGTTGGGTTTCTTGACCATCACCACGTTCGACAGCCACTCTGGGTACCAGACCTCTCGTATGAAGCCGGCATCAAGGAGACGCTCCACTTCCTCGGAGGCTGCCTTCATCTTCTCGCCGCCCAAGTTGCGCTTCTTCTGCCTAACCGGCTTGAAGTTGGGGTCGGCGTTGATCTGGTGGACGATCACCTGGGGGTCTACGCCGGGCATGTCTTCCGGTGACCAAGCAAAGATGTCCAGGTTCGCCCCCAGGCATTCGATCAGCTGATCCCTCAGGTCCTGGCTCAGCCCTCTCCCGATCGAGACGAACCGGCCCTCGACATCCGTGACTGGGATTTGCTCCTGCTCCTCCGCAGGGGTGGGCCTAGGCCCACTCCTCAAGTCGAGCACGGCCATCCGGTCGGCTAGACGATCCTCGGGACCTTCCTCCGCCAGTTGATAGCAGGTATTCGGTCTCCCCGTGTCGCCTTCGACTTGCCCCATCCCTCCCGGCGTTCGGAACCTGATAGTCTGATGGAGGGTCGAGACTACCGCGCCGACGGCGTTGAGTAGGGGTCGGCCGATGATCCCATTGTTTTACGACCTGATCCCCAATATGATGAATTCCACCGCCAGGGTTGCCGAGTCCGGTGCGTCTCCGAGTGTTACCGGGAGATGGATCGTGCCGAGGATGGGGGTGGAGTGACCCGTGAATCCAACCACGGGACCCGAGCGAGGTCGTAAGTCTTCTTTCCGCCGCCCCATCTTTTCCAGGGTTGACATAAAGAGGACGTCACAGGAGCTGCCGGTGTCGACAAGCAGTCGTCGTACCATGGCGGTGTCTATGACCACTGACACCACCAAAGCCACGTCCGAGCTGCGCGCCGTTACGGACGCACTCGGTCTCCCGACCGGTGGGGAAGGTGAGGGATTACCAGCCCTTTCCTCATGATCCTCCTCTCGTCGGGCCCGTGCCCATTCTTGCCAACGATGGCGGGCCCTGTCGCCCCGCGTCAGGGCCTCGCTCTCCTTTCGCCGAGATGAGGGTGGTCGCGTCATCGCGGATGTGGTTTGTTTCTTCGTGGGACAGTTCGTTCCCACAGACGGCACCAGATGTTTCAGAGTGTTTTCTCACTACAGAGCGTTGACCGTGGATAACCCGGTCAACGTGGTCAAGGGGCCCGCTCGGGTCCCTCGGGGGCTTCGAATCGGTGCGGATGGGACGAGGGGAAGCCTCGGCTCGAGGCTTCCCCTCGCCCTTCGTCGACCGTGCCTCTAGCTGGACGATCGAGGCTATCCCTCGTCTTCCTTCCTCTGAGGCCGAGCACGCTCGACTGAGGCCGAGCATCTCAGCCTGGGCCGAGGCTTCCCCTCTTCCCATCCGCACCGATTCGAAGCCCCCGAGGGACCCGAGCGGGCCCCTTGACCACGTTGACCGAGTTATCCACGGTCAACGCTCTGTAGTGAGAAAACACTCTGAAACATCACAGGAGCTGACGGAATCGGCTCCTATTGGGTTATCCACGGTCAGTTTCTCAACTGAAGACAACCCCACGAATGGTGGGGATAGGCTTGAAGCCACACGTGGCAACATCAGAAGAATGACGGCGCTTCGGAGCCCGCGCTTTAAAAATATCGAATGGGCCAACTCATGATGACGACTAATAAATGAGTCGGCATCGACTGGCGAGCTTGTCAAAATCGGCAGAAGTCACATCGGCCGAGCCGAACCGGCCGAGGCCGATCAACCCGACCGATGGGGGCAATTGTTACGCCTATTTGACCGAGACCACAAAAAGACACGAGCCCAGGAGCCTGACTACTGGTCGAGAGCCCATCTGCATCCTCAAGCCCATTCTACAAAGGCCCTATTGGGTATCTTCTCGAATGTCGATCCGACCCGGCCCCGATAACCCGCTGGTCACTCGCCCACTCCTGCGATAACCGCTCCCCCAGACGCGCGACCACTAAATGGCGGTAATGGGGAGGTGCTGGCATGGCCAAGAGAGCGGCGGCGAGGGGGCGGGTTGATGGGGCACGATTGGGGGCGGACGTGGGACGTGGGCCAGAGACAATCACGCTGGGAGCTCTACAAAAGGGCTAGGAGGACGACGAAGAAAGGGACCGCATCTCAGGTATCTAAAACCTAAGGTACTCCATCAACGACCTAGCTCCTCCATCTCATCTCCATCCTCCCCCGCTCGCGCCGTGAGACGCCGTTCCGATCTCCTCACGAGTCGAACCGCCTCCGCCGGGTCTCCTCTTTCATATCTCTATCTGACTTAGGCATCGGAGGGGATTTGGCCGGAACCTAGGTCCGGCCCCCCTGACGATCGTTCTCGTCTACGCAGGTGGACAACCGATCAACGGGCCGAGGCTTCCCCTCGCCCCTCTCCAACTTCGCAACCCACCGGATGACTGAGGCTTCCCCTCACCGTCTGCCCGCCGAGGCCGAGCACGTCCGTCCGAGGCCGAGCATTTCAACTAGGGCTCGAGGCTTCCCCTCGCCCTTCGTCGACCGTGCCTCTAGCTGGACGATCGAGGCTATCCCTCGTCTTCCTTCCTCCGAGGCCGAGCACGCTCGACCGAGGCCTAGCATCTCAGCCTGGGCCGAGGCTTCCCCTCGTCCCATCCGCACCGATTCGAAGCCCCCGAGGGACCCGAGCGGGCCCCTTGACCACGTTGACCGGGTTATCCACGGTCAACGCTCTGTAGTGAGAAAACACTCTGAAACAACAATCATGATCAAATTAGCAAGGACAACACCGGTATGAGCATATTCTAACAATTTAAAACCGATAATCATCTTGTGAATAATATAGTCGTGGTCTACGTAATGTGACGTAACACATAAGTAGAATATCCCCGATTTTGTTGTCCATACGTCGGATGTTAAAGCTATTCTAGATGTTAAGGCTGCAAAAGCTTGTATAATTTTAGCTTTGCCAGCTTGAAAAGCTGCCATAGCATCTCTTCTAAGAGTGTTTCTAGGCACTCTTCTAAATGCAGGGTTCAGGGCTAATTGGTTAAACCGTTCTAATGAGAGGCTTTCCCCCATAACTAAAGGGTAATTCTTGGCAAGAACTAATCTACCCATCTCCTTTCGTATTGTATCAGAAGAATATGATAAAGTAGATAGAGAACTAGATGTAGCTGTTAAGTTTAAAGTTGCCTGTCTAGCATCTTTTTTGTGAGCATCTGAGTGTCTTTTCAGGTGTGTTGTGCCATCTTTAGCTGCACCAACGAAATCTGCTCTACATATTTTGTAAACAGCCCTAAGTCCTTTATCGGGTAATTTTTCAAGTGTATAGTTTTTCCAAACTGTAGATTTCTGTTTTCTAGTTTGGGTTGCTTGAGTGGAAGTGGGGCCAGCATTAGTAGCAGTATGTGTAGGGGTTGAAGTGTGTGCAGAAGAAGAAACACCTGGAGTACCCACTATGGGGCTAGGGTGATTACTATCGTTCCAATCTTGTTCAGTTGGTGATGTTTCTGGAAAGTCCGATGATTCGATAGGGTTTTTCAGCATATTTTGATAATATCCATATTCTTCCGTATTAAAATTAACGTTAACATGTCTACGTGGGTTGTTTGATACTGACATTATGCTAATTTAACAATAAAATAAACATGTTTGTAGATAGAGCAAAGATGCGAAGAGGTAGGGATGCAGAGAGGTAGCAGCTGGATACCGAGACTCAAGGAGGTAGAAACGGAGCTTGAAAGTTGAGATGCAGAGAGATAGTAGCCGGATCTTGAGAGCGCCGTCAGTTGAGAGCAAGAGCTTGAGATTTGAGAAGAATTTGAGAGTAGAGATGTTTAGAATTGTGAGAAAATGTTATGAATTGGTGGGGGTACTTATAGGAATTTTTAGGCCAAAAAGACCAAAATAACCCTCCAATATGACCGTTTTATGGCTGTTGGGTATGTTTTTGGTCTTTTGGGCCAAAATGACCAAAATACCCCCCATTTGACCGTTTATAGCTGTTGGGGAGTTTTGGGTCAATTTTGGCCAAAATACCCCCCAACAGCCATTTTTAGCTGAAATCCAAGCAGCCCACGCGCGCGTTCTGCAGCGGAAAAGGCGGCCGGGCCGGGCTGGCCCAGTGTGTGGCGGGCCGCCGGGCCGGTCCGGCTCGGCCCGTCGAGCTTGGGGGAAATGCACGGCCCGCACTTCGGGCCGGGCCAGGTCAACGGCCCGGTTAACATTGACCGGGACGGGCCAGGGGGCTTTCGGGCTTCCGGGCCTTTTGGCCACCTTGACTTGGAACCGAGAAATCGACATCTTCAACTTAAAATAGAAGACAAACGTATGCAATAAAAATGATATCATTTAATAAACAGATCCATATCTTCCATAAAATAAATAAAATAACACTGAGCGCAGAAAATCCGAAAAAATGACCGTTGGAACCAGGAGATCGCTTTGTTCAAGTGAAAAATAAGAGAAGAGAAAATTTGGCAATAAAAATAATTCATTTAATATAAAGATTCTTATTTTCCATAAAATATAGAAAATATCCTTGAGCTTAGAAAAATCCGCAAAAATATCATCGAAACTGGGAGATCGCTAAATTTAACGAAAAAATGAAGATAAAATTAAGGAAAAAAATTATATCATTTAATAAAACGATTGATATCTTCAAGATAATACAGAAAGTAGGACATAACTCAGAAAAATCCGCAAAAATATCTGTCAGATCTGGAAGATCGCCATATTCAACGAAAAAAATAAGAAAATACAAAATTAGGCAAAAATCATACATTTAATAAAACGATCGATATCTTTCTAAAAATACAAAAAAAGCCCTGAGGTCAGAAAAATCCGCAAAAATATCCGTTGGAACTGGGAGACTGCCATCTCCAAGTGAAAAATAGGAGAAGATAAATAAAGGCTATAAAAATCATATCATTTAATAAAAAGATCCATATCGACAATAAAACGTAGAAAATAGCCTCGAGGTCAGAAAAATCTGCAAAAAATTTCCATTGGAACAGGGAGATTGCCATCTTCAATTGAAAAACAAGAGAAGACACAATTAGTCTAAAAAATCATATCATTCAATAAAAAGATCCATAACTTACAGAAAATGTATAAAATAGTTCCGAGCTCAGAAACATCGACAAAAATATCCGTTGAAACAGGGATATTGCCATCTTCAACTAGAAAATATGAGAAGAAATAATTAGGCCAAAATATTATATCATTTAATAAAACGATCCATAGATAACAAAAATGTGGAAAATAGGCCGAAGCACAGAAAAATTCGCAAAAATGTCCATTGGAACCAGGAGATCACTATCTTCAACTAGAATATAAGAGAAGGCAAAATTAGGCCAAAAAATCATATCATTAAATAAAAAGATCCATATTTTTCATAAAATGTATAAACTAGCACCAAGCTCAGAAAGTGATATATAAAAATCTTTTCAGTTGAAGATGGCGATATCCCAGTTATAACAGACATTTTTTATAAATGAAGATGACGATTTCCATGTTCCGAATTTTGTCTTCTCTTATATTTTAGTTGAAGATGGCAATTTCTCGGTTCCAACGGACATTTTTTGGCCTAATTTTGTCTTCTTTGATATCATTTAATAAAACATTCCATATCTTCCAAAAAAGTGGAAAATAACCCGGAGCCCAGAAATATCTGCAAAAATTTCCGTTGGAACCCGGGGATCGCCAACTTCAATTGGAAAATAAGAGAAGACAAAATTAGGCCAAAAAATCATATCATTTAATAAAACGATCCATATCTTCCAGAAAATGTGGAAAATAGCCCGAAGCTCAAAAAAATCCGCAAAAATGTGTGTTGGGACAGAGAGAATGCCATCTTCAACTGAAATATAAGAGAAGACAAAATTAGGCCAAAAAATCATATCATTCAATATAAAGATCTCCATCTTCAACTGGAAAATAAGAGAAGACAAACTTAGGTTATAAAAACCATATCATTTAATAAAAAAATCCATATCTTTCATAAAATGTATAAAATAGCCCGAAACTCAGAAAAATACGCAAAAATGTCTGTTGGAACTGGGAGATCGCCATCTTCAAACCAAAAATAATAAAAGACAAACTTAAGCTATTAAAGTTATATCATTTAATAAATAGATACATATCTATAATAAAATGTAGAAAATAATATCGAGGTCAGAAAGTCCGCAAAAATTTTGGTTGGAACCGGGAGATCGCTATCTTCAATTGAAAAAAAAGAGAAGACAAAATTAGGCTAGAAAAATCAATCATTTAATGAAAATATCCACATCTTACAGAAAATGTAGAAAATACTTTCGATCTCTGAAAAATCGGTAAAAATGTCCGTTAGAACTGGGATATCGCAATCGTCAACAGAAAAATAAGAGAAAACAAAATTAGGCAAGAAAAATCAAATAATGTAATAAAAATACATATCTTCCAGAAAATGTAGAAAGTAGTTTCAAGCTCAAAAAAATCAGCGAAAATGTCTGTTGGAACCGGAAGATTGCCATCTTCTACTGGAGAATAAGAAAAGACAAAATTAGGAAAAAAATATCGTATCATTTATTAAAACGATCCACATATTTCAAAAAATGTGGAAAAATAGGCCGGTGCTCAGAAAAATCAGCAAAAATGTCCATTGGAACAGGGAGATTGCCATCTTCAACTGGAAATATGTGAAGAAAATTAGGCCAAAATATTATATCATTTAATAAAAAGATCGCCATCGTTAATTGGAAAATAAGAGAAGACAAATTTTGGCTAGAAAAATCTTATCAATTAATAAAAAGATCCATATTTTTTCATAAAATGTGTATACTAGCACCAATCTCAGAAAATGATATATAAAAATATTTCCAGTTGAAGATGGCGATATTCCGATTACAATAGACATTTTTATAGATGCAGATGACGATTTCCTGTTTCCAAATTTTGTCTTCTCTTATATTTTAGTTAAAGATGTCGATTTCCCGATTCCAACAGACATTTTTTGGCCTAATTTTGTCTTCTCCGATATCATTTAATAAGACATTCCACATCTTTCAGAAAATGTGGAAAATAGCCTGGAGCTCAGAAATATCCTCAAAAATTTCCGTTGGAACCAGGAGATCGCCAACTTCAACTGGAAAAATAAGAGAAGACAAAATCTGGCCAAAAGTTCATATCATTTGATAAAACGATCCATATCTTCCAGAAAATATGGA
>CM061137.1:69227949-69285227 GCA_030789695.1 Scilla litardierei | reverse complement strand
TCGAAGTGGAGAAACATCCCTACAAATAATCCGCTCTCGGCGGACAACAAAGTTCGTCACCTACAGAAACTAGGGTAACACCTGCAGAGCAAAACTTGTCGACCAAGGACCCAAAGTTGCTGGCCTAAGCAAACATCCATGCAACCAGCAATTATTGGCTCCGAAGCGGGGAACCGGTAGCGAAGCCGAAAGAGATGGCGAGGTCAGGGATCCATTTCAAGTAGGCCGAGTCAAAGCGAAGCGGATGCTAAAAAATTTGAGGATAAAAACAAGGGTGGCAGGCCGGGAAGAACGACCTAGGGGGCCCGGGATCGGGAGGACGCGTCCTCATGCACCTCGCCATGCTCGGAACGAGGGGGATCGACAGGCGGAGGGGCTTGCCGGACGCGCTCCGCACAATCCCAGAAAGAAGACTGGACGACATCGACGATCCGAGGGCCGATGAGGTCTTCATACGTACCGAAGGCCCCCCTAAGAACTTCGAAGATCCTCTCCCCCAGGGTCCCGACGACGTCCCTCTCCACCTCTTCTGCAAACCGCTCCACCTGACGCCGATCCGACAGTTCCCTCTGAAGCTCCTCCCTCTCCAGGCGAAACGACTCCGCTGCTTCCTCGGCCGACTGCCGAGCGTCCTCCAACTTTCCCTGGAGGTCACCCACTCGTCCCTCCAGCTCGGCCACCCGGAGCTTGAGATGCCGAGACTCCATCTGGGCCTCCGTCATCGCTACCTCCGCCGCCCCGGCCCGCTCGTGGGCCCTCACAGAGGATTCCTCCAACTCCCTCAAACGGACGGCTCGACGCTGCAACTCGACAGCGAGTGTTGAACCCTGAAAGACGAGACATGAGCCAGGAAGAGAGTGAAAGGAAGGAAAGGACTACAGGATAGCCGAACCTGTTGAAGGGACCAGACCAAGGAGTCCGACACCTTGTCGGCGGGGATCCTCTTGAGAAGACTGCGGTCCCAGGGAAGGACGGAGCCCTCGGCAACCTGATGGGCCAAGGCTCGGTCGACAAACACCGAGCCCCCGGGGGTGACCTCGAGGGAAGCCGAGTTGTTCGCCAACAGGGTTCCGATTCCCGGTAATGTGGGCGGGGACGCTGCGACGGGGGTGGTTGTCAGGGCCACCGGGAGATCCCCGGCGGTCGCCGCCGGAGTCACGGAGCACACCAGACTAGAGGGACCCACATCTTCCTTCCTCCTTTTCCCTCTGCGAGGCTCGGCAGGCGCCGAAGGGGAACGCCTCCGCCTCACACCATCTCCACCCTCGGGGACGAGAGGGGGGACGCCAAGTGCCGGAGGGACTGCACCGGACTCATCGTTACCCCCCGCCACTTGGGCTGGGGGGACGGATCCGGCCCTTGCGACCCCCGCGGGGAGGAGATCGCCAGAAGAAGAGGCGGGAGGCGCGGCCACCACGTTGCCCACGGAAGGCTCAGCTCGACGCACCTCCTCCTCAACGGTCCGCCGAGGCGCCCTTCCAGAGGTACTGCCCTGGCTCTGAGCCGCTCCGCGACGGATCAGCTCGTCGACATCGCGGGTGAACTCGCGACCAGCCATTCCTGCAGGGGAAACCGAAATCAGGGTAAGCCACGGGGCAATTCAGGACTGAAAAAGCGACCTACCCGAAGACAACAGGACGGCCTTCAGGAGTAGGTCGTCCAACAAAGACCAGATGGACTTCGCATCCAAGGGGAGGGTCGACAGCAACGCGACGGCCGCCCGATCAGCCTCGGAGAGGGCTAGCATTGAACAAGGCCGGACCGACCCGCCCCAGCCTGTCAAAATTTGGGTACCCTCCAGGAAAACCACGAAGACGTAATCCGAGCTCCAATCCCCCGACCAGCGGGGTAGCCCGATCAGGCATTCCCTCCTCGAGCGGGCTCGGAGTTGCAGCCATGACCCTGGGCCGACCGTCTGGATCTGATAGAAGTAGAAGAGAAGGGGGAGAGACGGCTCCAGACCACGGGTACAGCAGAGCACCACGAAGCCCGTCAGTACCGCAATCGAGCAGGGGGTGAACTGGCAAAGGGGCACCATGAGATACTCCATGACCTGGATGAAGAAGGGATTGAGCGGGAAACGAAGACCCAGGCGGAACATCTCGACGTAGACGCCGACTTCATTGCTCCTCGGAAGGCAGATCCGCTCGTCGATGAAGGGAACTCGAACGTCGTACAGGTAGCAGAGATACCTTTTCCGGATCTCCGCGGCCACTAGAGGAGGAGTCCCCGACGGCGTTCGGAGGATAACCGGGGGTACATTAAGCCGCACGACAGCCGACGCCACGTCATCGCAGGCGTAGTCCGGGAAGAGCTTCCCCTTCCCTTTATATCGGAGGAGACGGCTCCCGGAGGAGGAACCTGATCCCACAAATCGGGGCCCACCCCGCCTGGACTCGGGAGGGTCCCTCGCCCCTTGACCAGAACCACCTATCCTAAGAGCAGCCATAATATGAAAATGAGAAAGGAGTTACCTTTTTGTCAATTTGGGGAAGACAGGGAAACAAAGGCGGCGGAAGACTCCGAGTTGTGGAAAGCCTAGAACAGAGGGAAGAGCGAGGAAGAAGTTGGGATCAACGCAGCCGGGGACCTTATATACCAGACCCCGGGGGCGAATTCGAAACGCCTGACAGGAACGCGTGGCAGGCCTCAAAGAGCTGGCGGCATTTCGAAATCGGCGCCAAAGGAAGTCCAATCGATCCGCCTCATCATAACCTTCATTTATGACCACGCCTCGACTGACGTGCCACTCGGAACCCCAGGAGTCACATCGGTCGAACCGAACCGGCCAAGGCCGATCGGCCCCACCGATGGGGGCAATTGATACGACTATTTTACTGAAGCCCAACAGCATGGGCCCAAAGGCGCAACCCAACTACCGATCAGAAAGCCCGTCTGCGAGATCAGGCCCGTCCGACAAAGCCCCTTAGAGGGCCCCTGAACGGTGATCCAACCCGGCCCCGAAAACACGCAAGTCACTCGCCCACTCCAGCGATAACCGCTCCCCCGGTCCCACGACCACTTAATGGCAGTAATGGGGAGGTGCTGGCATGGCGCAAGGAACGGCGATAGGGAGGCGGAATCGAGGGTGCACGATCGGGGGGCGCACGATGGACGTGAGTCGTGGACAATCACGACGGGAGACCTATAAAAGGACTAGAAGGACGACTGGACAGAGGGGCGAATCTCAGGTAACTAAAACCTAAGGTACTCCATCAACGACCTAATTCCCCCATTTTCCCTCCTTCATCCCTCGCTCGTGCCGGTAGATGCCGTTCCGATCTCCTCTCGAGTCGAACCATCTCCGCCGGGCCTCCTCTTTCAGATCATCATCTGACTTAGGCATCGGAGGGGATTTGGCCGGAACCAAGGTCCAGCCCCCCTGACGAGCGTTCTCGTCTGCGCAGGAGAAGATCAGATCCGCGGGCCGAGGCTTCCCCTCCGCCCCGCACCGGCCGCGTACCAAGCAAGGCGACTGAGGCTACCCCTCGTCGCCCGAATCGACCGAGGCCGAGCACGCCCGTCCGAGCCTAGGCTTCCCCTCCGCTCACGTGGTGCCGAGGCTACCCCTCGCCATCCGACTGTCCGAGGCCGAGTGTCTCACACCGGGTCGAGGCTTCCCCTCACCCCGCTTGCGGCCAAGGACCCAGACCCAGCCCAGCCGAAGCGCTCCTCGTCATCCACAACTCCGATTTGCGTCACGTCTGCACGGACCTGACGCACTCGAGGGACCCAAGTCGGCCCCTTGACCACGTTGACCGGGTAGTCCACGGTCAACGCGTTTGTAGTGAGAAAACACTCTGAAACACTGCGGAACAAACAATTTACATATCATCAATAGCTTGAAAACGGCTTAGCAAATACATAAGACCAATTTCAATGATCAACCAACCCCATTGAGCAACAATGTTCAGGAAATGAAACAAAGGAACCATATTTGACAAAAATATGAAGAAATAAATCCAACGTAACAGGACCAAGATCATCAAAACTAACGAAGAAACATTATTAGCAAGGCACAGTGAAGCTTTGCAGTTGATACCAAAAAGAGGGCATACCAAAAAGGGGGTACCCAACAAAAGTACCCTACCCAAAACTAACGAAGAAGCATGCCCTCTTTCAAAGATCAAAATCATCACTAATGAATCAAGGTCCACAATCAGTTCAGATTCAAAATTAAACAATATCATGAAGCAAAACCCCACCTTGAGCGACATCAACTCCTTCTGGAGACTGCAAACAGCGTCAAAATCGGGCTAAATACCTGTGATGAGGTTGCCGTACCTTTTGCCGGTTGATGAAGAAGGTGGTTTCTTTTTAGATGAAGAAGGAAAGAGGCTCCAGCACGTCTTTGATGGCACCACACTCCTCAGCGTTGATGGGGGTTCACCGGCGACAGGACCATAGGTCAGGTCGCGATCGCGCTTGAGGGTGGCAGCGGCTCTCAGGGTGGCCGGATGTCAGATCGTGCCCGGCTCTGATGCAGGCTGATGGGTTGTGCAGGGGTGAGGGGGAGGGGGAGGGCGCATCGCAGGGAAGAGTGAGGGGGTTAGGGTGAGGGAGAAAGATGGCGTTGGGGAGAGGGAGAAAGAGAATGGGAGAGGTAGAGGTATCTGTGTTTTAATTCCCCAAATTTTCATTTCCCCCCACCAAGATTTCACCCTAAAATACAAACTTCCCCCCAATTTCAAATTCAAATTCAAATTCAAAACCATCCCAATTTCAAATTTCAAATACATAATATCTTATCCTAGTCATCACCCTCTTATCCAATATCTCTTATCCAATATCTCTTATCCAAAAACTCAGGATAACATCACTCATTTATATACCCCAAATACAATTCAAACCCTTATCCAATTTCTCTTATCCAAAAACTCTTATACAATAACCCATGATAACATCACTATTTTATAATATAGATGTACTAGTCATAACCCGTGCCCGTAGGGCACGGCGAAGGTTGTCTCCCGGGTGCAAAAACCGAGGAGGACAGTATGTTAACGGGTGAAATGGCAACATTGAAGTCGTCTACCGGGCGCTAGAATGACGTGGAAGTCGTCTCCCAATGGGCAATATTGAAGGCGAAAAGAAAACCTAGGTCATTCGTATCCCCGGTGCAAAACCGAGGAGGACAGTCAGTAAATTGGGAAAACGAAAACCTAGGTCAGTCGTCTCCCGGGCGCAAGAATGTTGTGGATGTCGGCTCCCGGGGGCAACATTGATGTGTGAAAAGAAAATCTGGGTAAGTCGTCGCAGGGGCACAACAGTGTGGACTAAAACGCAAAAAAACGTCGGTGCAGAGCGGAAAAAGAGCGATGTAAAACGCGTAAATATGGGGAAGATGAGTGGTTCTTTAGTTGCAGGGAAAAATAATGGCGAATTTGCAAATTAGGAAAATGTGGTCGCTTTTTTTGTTTGGGTTTTACCAAAACACTCAAATCCGCACCAAACCACTCACCGACGCTTCATAGGGCTATCTACCCTCCCACACAATTTGTCCTACTCGTAATTTGATGACACATAAGACAATTTATCTACGGTGCAAATTAATTTATGATACAAAGAAATTTAATTCCTTACAAAATTCTTCATTACAAAATTTAGTATCCTTCAAATTTAGTTTTACTCTAAAATTTAGTATCCTCCAAATTAAGTACTCGTATAATTGTAAAGTAGCGTAGTACATAATACAAAGGGTACATTGCATAATCCACAAAGAGGGGAACGGTCTAAAGGAGAAGAAGACTTAAAAACATGATAAGGCACAATTTGAATTACAGAAGTTTTTATTGACCCTCTAGTCAATATTTTCGCAAATATTGAATTTTTCTGAAAGACGACCATTATAAGTTGCAATCAACCCGGAAATAAGTCAAAAGCATCACCATTGCAGACAAAGGGTAATTTTATTTGCAAATAGCCTCATTCAAATATATGAAAAATTTTAAGAACTTACATACAACAGACATCAGAGATATTCATAGCAGGATTTCTGGGTAAACAATGTTATTTGGCGAAACATTATCATTGCGGTTATTAAAAAAATGTATTTGGTGAAAAAAAAAACAATGTATTTGGCGAACAATGTATGTTATTATCAGATTCTCATTTTATTCATTGTTATAGTAAAATTATGAGTTTGTTTCCTCTTAATTTTAATACTGATTGAATAGTTTGAATTGATAGTCAATTTATGGATAGCTAAAGTTTAGGATACTCAGTTATGGGTGCAGAATCTGTGCAGAATCTTTATATGTAATTGTTTCATCAACATATGCTTATTTTATATGGAAATAACTATTAATTACCTCTGTTTCTTAGCGTATAAAGTAATGCTTTTAGTGAGTATTTTAGTAAGCATCAAAAGTTTCCTGTCAGAGAACTAATAATACACATAGTAATTGCCCAAGTTTTTAGCAAGCATTACATAGAAAATATACATGAGTAAGCATTACATAGTAATTGCCCATGTATTTTAGGAAGCAACTATTAATATACATGAGAATTTTAGTAAGCATTATAAAGTTTCCTTTAAACATTACTAAATATTCGAAAAATATGATTTCAATCCATTTCATTTTTAGGTAACTGAAGGGGAGGTCAGATTATAAAGTTTCCATTTAATTACTAAATATATGGCCATCTTTCTGTCAACAGATTAAAAAGGTACTCAACATTCTCTCAACCTCCTTAAAGTTCAGTATAATAATAGTCCCTTTGGAAATCCATCAGGTTTTCTGAAAATTGCCATTTGGAACGCAATCAGAAAAAATATGGAACTCAATCTGCCATTTGAAACACAAATTGCAAAAGTATGTGTAGTAACCCATGCACAGTCCTAATGCTAATGCTAATGCTAAACTGGTGCTTATTAAATTAATGAAGATCCAATTGGACCGTGTTCACCTGGAATAAATAATTCAAATAAATGATAAACAGAGTAAAATGGAATAAAATTTTTATATCAGCACTGTGCATGGGTCTAATTGGATCTGAAGGGCACTGTCACATGGAATTTTATTAGTAGCTGAAGGACATCGTCGCATGGTGCTTATTATTAGTATTTGTATACTATTTACACTTTAATAGTATCTGTACATGGACTCAAGATGTATGAGTATGACCTTGCAAGATAAGAGTCGGTGAAGGACATGATATCACGGTTTGGGAAGATAATTTAGCCAAAATTGAAACTTAAAATGATATGTAAATCTGCCAAGTTTATGAAACTTAAAATGATATTTTTTTTCAAGAATAGAATCATTTCAAAAGTAAATTTTGTAGGATAATAAATTTTATGAAGGATATCGAGTGTGAATTTTGTTAGGAAATTTAGTATCCTAAAGTGAAACAAAATGTTGCAGGATTCTACATTTCAAAAATTAATTTTGTAGGGTACTAAATTTTTGCCAATTTTATGAAACGATTCTATCTTTCAAAATTAGTAATCTGCCAAGTCTATGAAATTTCAAATTTAGTAATCTGTCAAAAATTAAATTTTGGCAAAAATTTTGGCTTGAATCATGCAATGAACAGATTTTTGGTATTCTAAATCTGCCAAGATAATTTTGGCTAGAAGCATGCCAAGGTTTTGAAAATAAATCTGCAAAGTTTATGAAACTTAATATGACAAAATTGAAATGTAACTAAATCTGCCAAAATTGCAATTAACATGATATCAAGTTTATGAATCTAGATCTGCCAAAACTGAAATGTAAATGGGAGGTGAAATGGAAATAGAAGGGGAAAATGAAACTAACGCCGAAAATTGTTAAATTGAAATGTGAATTTGAAACTTTACATGGAAACTGTGTAATTGAAACTATTTACACATATTGCTAAATTGTTTTCAGAAATTGCTAAATCAAATATAATGTGAAAATTAGGAATATGTAAAAGATTTCGAGGGTGTGAAGGAATGGTTGGTTGTAATCTTCCAGTTTGTGTATATTGGTAGTCCAATTTTAATCTAGTTTATGTTTGCACTCCTCTTGGTTGCTTATAATCTTCCTTAACTTTAATGGAAAAATGAAATCAAATAGAATGGGAAAATTGAAACATTGTTGGCGCCAGAATTTTGAAATGCAAACCAGTTGAAAATGGAAGGATTTCATGCATTTGAAAATTTTGGCAATAGTTTTGGTTAGAATCATGCAATGGCAGGATATCAAGTTTAGGGAAGACAATTTTGGCAGTATATCAAATTGAAATTAACAGGATATCATGCAATTGAGAATTCTGGGAAGAATTTAGGCCAGAATCACGAAATGACATGATATTATGGAAGCAGAAATGGAAACAGAAATGGGAAAATTGAATCTTTAAATGTCACTTATGATTACAAATACTTCTCACAAAACTCTAAACATGACGGTGTAATCTAGGCCATATGTGATCTACAGTTTAAAATATGTGAATCAATACGTATATGCATGTGACAAAAAGTCTCTTGTAATAAATTAATTCCTGGCAGTGGGTTCAATTAATTCCTCTTCAAATCACCTCTAACAACGGAGCGGATAAATTAAAAACTTTATAATTCAAGAGATAATCAAAAGATAATCAATACGTATGAATAAAATCATTCACGGATTGAACCCACCGGAAAATGAAAATTATAAACGTAAGGACAAAATTAAAAACTTTCTGATGCAATATAGATTCCAATGAAGAACATCAAATCATACTACCAGACGCAATGAATAAAATATGCTTTGAAAGGAAAGAATTAGAAAGTTATGATCAAAATCATAAATAACATAAAATACACAGATATGGGAAAGGATTTAACAGATTGAAAATAGACTTGGTCTGTGAAGGACTGCTAAACAATTTAACAGGTAGCTAAATTAGTTTTTTTGTACCGGAGGGGGTGGAGGACTGTGAATTCAGAGGCCCTGCGATCAGGTTCGAGGACGTGGGCTGAGCAATGAATTAAGTTTGGCAGGGGGAAGATGAAAGACGAATTGATGTCCTGCGCAAAATTCAGGTAATGAGATGTTAGTGATGCGTTGTCAGATAGAGGAGATGGGAGATAATAGATAATCCAGAATCAATCAGAAACACGTATGTGGAAATTGAATGATAAATAATGAATGATAAATAATGAACTCATTAACATGCCTACAAAATTAGGAGGGCAATTTGAATGGTAAATGATGAACTCATTTTCCATGTACAGGGCAATCGACCAGTAAGTGAATGTCAACATTTCGAGATTTAGCTTTAAAAAACAGATTCTTACAGAGCAACGACGCCAAACATGACAGTATCCATGTATAAGTGATTGTTAACCATGTATATAAAGAGTGAGAGCTATGTAACAATCCTTCACTTGCTGAAAAAAACCGATGAGAAGTACTTACATGTCTGGCCAACGCAAGTTAAGAGATGCCCATGTTTGATAAAGGATTATGGGGAAGGGTCTGTTCAAAGAAGAAAGAAAGAAAAAACAATAGAGAATGAGACATCTTCGCATTACAGTGAAATCAACAGACGCATCACAAACAAATTCTGTTGATTCATGAAATAAGTATTTAACCTCCTAACACCTCAACTTGGCATAGAAAAAGAAATTAAACTATGAGAACTACCAAGCTTCCATCATTTTGTGAAATATGATTTCTTTCAGAGGCTCAGGCATATCTGTAAAGAACCATGAAGAACTTCAACTCAATAGACATCCACACGGATACGCGGAAGTTAATCGAAAATATTGAGTAAAAATGATTTGGGATAAAGCCTAATGACATGAAAATGAGTACATCACCCTTACCCACTTGCTTGAACTTTTGTTCAAATAAAAATAAAAATTAACTATATGATTGGGTGAATGAATTTTGCAAAATTCTTTGCTACTTGCAGGGTCTGTGAACAATTGGGTTGAATTCTGTAAGAAACGGTGTGTTATGTCAGTTATAAGGTATTGATCCAGTAGCTGAATAAAGTGGCTTATGGAGAATGATAAATTCAAAATCCATTTGGATTTTCAAGAATGTGTGCGAAATTGCTCAGAATTTTTTCTTGATCACCGCACACATAAAATCAAATCTAACCCAGAATTTTTACAATTCTAGATAGTCAAAACACATTATGTATCTTACACATAAACACTGTATCTTACATAATGTGTAAGAATTATGGGTTTACATAAGTTTTACTTTATCACCACAAACATAAACAAATTCTGGAAAGGCAAAGCCCATTTGCAATTAGGGAAAAACAATGTATCTTACTCAAAGTGGATTCTAAAGAATGATACAGTCAAACCCCATTTGGAAAAACAATGTATCCAAATGAGTGCGGTGGGCAATCCACTAAAAAAAATTTGTCAAAATTTTAATGAAATTACCTACAAATGCCAAAAAAGGGAAACATAACCACTCAAAATTCTCTTCAGTTCAAGTAGCGAATGAAATTAATTGGGTAAGTACCGAATTTAAATAAAACATTGCTTTAATGAAATTTAAACAAAGCTCGAAGGAACTACTCAATTAATTTCTACAGCCAAATATTTGTTCCCCCTGCGTCATTTACGAATGAAATTGAGGGATCAGAAATTAGGTGGAAGCTTGATTCTTCTGATGCGAAGTTTGATTCTTCTGATGTTTATGTTCCTGATCCATCATTTTCTGTGGGGAAATCACCAATACATAATGGAGCCTTAACTACAAAGAGGAAAGGTGGTGCTGGGGGCCTTGGTGAGGGTACTCCGAATGTCTGTTAATAATCACTAATACATAATTCTAGTTGGGGTTTAATATTATAAGCACAGCTTATTATTTACTTGACAGATGTGATAGATAATGACTTGTTTCTATATCTGTTCTTTTTTTCTTACAGAGTGAGGGATCAACAGATACAATAGATATGTTTTGTGATGATATCTGTTACATATCTGTTGTGATGATATCTGATACAGAGTGAGAACATATCTGTTGTGATGATATCTAACAGACTTATTTTTATTACGGACTTATTTTTTGTAATGATATCTGTGGGGTGCAAAACCTGTTTTATGATAGATACTCACATGTTCGCATATGGAAGATGGTAAACACTGCATAGTTTCAAACCTTTGTGCAATTTCTTGGTAATGTAATTCTTAAGGGCTACTTTAAGAGTAATCTCAGAAAGTGCAATTTTCTTTGGTAGAATATAAAATCTTAATAAAATAGGATAAATATTTATGTTTTCTTGCATATTATGTTCCTGATTCGATTAACTTACTTAAAATAGGATAGGCTGGGGGACAGACTGTTTGAATTTTATGAACTCCTTGTATCCCTGGCCCTAACAGAATCCCACGAGCACAGATCGATGTAAGCACAATAAACATTTTCTATCATTAATTTTACATCAAGTTAAGTTTGTAGACATTAAGTTTACATCGTTAATAAATACATCAAGTTAAAATTTTATTTCGGCACAAATAAACATTTTCCTTAAGCACAATAAGCACAATAAGCACACGACGCTTGGAAATTAATAAATCCCACGAGCACAAAATTATATCGCTTCTCTTCTAAGTAGACTACTACCCAGTTTCTGCATGATAGGTATCGCTTCTCTTCTAAATGCAGTTCACGCACAGTAAACAGTAAATAATAAAGACGCACAAGAAATGTCCTGAAATAAACCGATGATGAGGGCTCTATTTTTATTGCAGTCTCAGGGCTCTCTCCACCTCTCTGGATGGACGTGATTAGGGCTCTATTATTACCAAGTCACTGGGGGAGTGCTGAATGTAAATCAACGAATCAATTACATCAAATTCTGAAATTGAATTAGTGAGAACCTGGAAATTAGTGAGAAAGCACAGACTGAAATTAACGAAGAGCATGGCCGGAGTTCCTCCTCTTTGAACTCCCTTCGTCCATTAGAATTCTCCATGGAAAGGGAAAGAGGGATTTTTGGGTTTGAGCTCCAGGATTTCCTTGGGCGGGAGAGAGAGAGAGAGAGATTTTGTTATGAAACAATTTTGCCTCCCCCCACAGTTTTGTTATGAAACAGAAATTTCAAAATTTTTAATTTTTCAGTCAAAATTTCAATTTTTAAATTTCCCCCCAAACTTTCAAATGTATAACCCCAATATATATGACTTAACCAATTTCTCATCTCCCAATTTCTCATATCTCATATTCAACATACAACAACAAAATGTATAATAGAATACCCAAATTCTCTTATCTCTTATCCAAATTCTCTTATCCAAAATCTCTTAACCAAAATATCTTATACAAAAACTCTTATCCAATAACCCATGATAACATCCATGTTTTATAATATAGATATGTATATATATATGTATATATGTATATGTATATATATATATGTATACATGTGTATATATATATGTATATATATGTATGTATGTATGTATGTATATATATATATATATATATATATGTATATGTATATATATATGTATATATATATAGAGAATAATGGCTATCATACGTCATATGAGAGCCTCTCTCATACGCCCTCTCACATAAAGCACCCAAGTACAAGCCCACATGGGCTTGTACTTGGTTGTACTTGGGTGCTTTATGTGAGAGGGCGTATGAGAGAGGCTCTCATATGGCGTATGATAGCCATTATTCTCATATATGTATGTATGTATGTATGTATGTACACACACACACACACACACACACACACACACACACACACACACACACACACATCAATATCCCAACCTATATCTACACCACCTACCCATACCCCATACAAGCACATATATATTCACACACACGCAATTTCTCCCATATATCCAAAGACAATGTTGACACTCCACTACTCTATCCATACAAGGATAGTCCTACACACATCTGTACATTTCCCACACGGGAACACAATCATAATACAATAGATAGGAAACACATACATGATCTTATAATACATACGTATATATCCCCATACACCCCTACCATGTATATATATACATCTCCATTAACTTATATATACCACCAGTATACATGTACGAAGAATCATGTATACATCACCTATAGCTCAGGGTCACACAAATATAACACATGCCTATTCGCATATCCGCATCATAAATCTATATACCACTATAACCATCTAAGATACATATAACTTTCATGTCATTCTAATATAAATACGGATACTGACTACAAGTATACCGCAACATACATAATCCTAATATCCCAGCACAATAAATGCACTTATACACCGGGGTTCACAAAGTTATAGATACACACATACTTCCACAATATACATCTATAGTATAATACACTACAAAGTTCATCCCAGTACTCTCCAAAGCTAGGGGTTCAAGGGTTGGTCACTTAAAACTCTAAGGTCAATAAGGTCACTACCCACCTTAGGGCTAATCTATCCCAATCACCTACTGAAGCATTACATGTACTATCCTTACGCACATCGCAGTGCGGTGACCTGCATGGGCCACCAAAAACTGTCACGCCCCGTTCCCCAGAATACCAGGCAGCTAAATTTTTTTTTCCAAGTATCCTGAAGAGTGAGGGTGATAAGAGAGAAAAAGAAAGAGAGAGGAGAACTGAACAAGCAGGCCACTGCGCATATGCTGAAATAGTACAAGTGAAGCTCCACAATAATATTAAATAATCACATTAATAATATAGAACAACAACAACATAACATATATATAATAACTTCCATTTATATACATAACCCACGTACACCACTACATATACACTGTCATTCTCTACCTCCCAAGACAACCATATCACACTACAAGACAGCTCACACCAAGTGCTACACCTGAACCCAACTCCAAGTCACCTCCAACCAAGCTGACCCTGCTACATGAAAAATGGGAAGGAGCACGTCAATGCGTGTCCCAGTAGGAACCAACTTGGATTTGGAACACCATTCTAAGGTTATCAACCACAAGGCAAGACAAGAGAAATAGAGCATGTAACAAGTGATGTAATGGAAATTAAATAGCTAAAGTAAGGGAATCATACCTGCGGTCCAGTGTCGAGTTACTGCAAGAAAATAGTTAGCACGAATAATAATAATAATAACGCAAGTATTTAAGCAACCATTATCTAATAAGATAAGTGCAAGTGCCTGAGACATGGCACAGAGTCACAAGAACAGGCAAAAGGAAGGGAAAGTGCTGCCAGCAGAAGAAGTAACCCACAAATTCTTATTTTATTATTTTAAAATTGAATTAATTGAAACTTGGGTAAACTGTATGATACCAGGTCCTGGACTTAACCCCAAAATTGGGGTGAATATAGCACACGGCACAGTGGACACGGGCACTGTACAACACCGGGCATCTCACCTCCTCCGTCCCTGGCAGGAGTGAGGCTCTCCACATATAACCCAACCTCCGTATGACCCCTCAACTCCCGGTAAAGGCGAGTGGGTATAAATATTCTCCTCAACTCCCGGTAAAGGCGAGTGGGTATAAACTCCACATATAACATAATCACTTCCCCCAACTTCTCAGTCCAGGCATCATACCCACAGTTTACTCAAATCCCACCTAAAACCCGGGCTTCGCTAATTCACCCCCATTAGAGAGGACTGAGACATTCAAGATCATTCCATCATTTTAATAATGAATGAGTCATGTTGCATGGCATCACATTTCATATTCATATCAACATGGGTCATGTACTAAAGTGTCATGCCCTCCATCGTATTCATATCAACCATCATCACATCACATATGGTACCATGCATGACATGCTCTCAACATTACAAGTTCATATCAAATTTCAGTTCATATCCATATGATTGAGCATTTCTCACATTTCTGGCATTTGCCTTCATTCAGGCATTTTCACAAACATGTAGTGAGCGTGACGTGCATGTCCATAAGCACATTCACAGATCAACTGGCATGACATATCATTAATCTAATTTACATGTAAAAACAATAATCATGTACCATAGTGGGTGGAATAACAACAATACACGATTCAACACATCACTTAACCATTCAGCTTGCAGGAATTTGTAGAAGTTTCCAATACATGGGCATATTTCATCAGGTTTTATTGAGAACATGGAAAAATGTCCCAAATGAAAGTTATAGATATATTAGTCCTTGATTCACAGATACAATTTCATGGAAAAATATTAAGTATGTGATTTATGGTGAATTAATTGGTGAAGTGTGTCAACTCTGTTTTTCAGATAGATTTCAGGGTCTGTATTGTAAGCCAATTTTGGGCATGTTGCAGCCAGAAATTCGACATATAAGCACTCAGATGAAATTTTATAAAAACTTGTTAAATTTCCAACAAGACCACAAACACAAAATTTCATTAAGTGTGCAGGTGTCTAGGCCAATTTTGCTAAACTGTGTCAACACTGAAAATCAAACAGACATGTTGTAAGGATGTATTTATTTCTCCTAATTTCTGAATTGAACCTATTTCAAAATTTATATGATTTTGGGAAGAACTTCAAGATCTACAAGCTCATATTTTTTTTCGAACCCTAATACGAGCTAGAGTAACCACACTCAAGATAAAATCAGACATCAAGATTTCCTAGGGTTTGCTAAGAATTTCAAGGGGGAATTGTGAAATTGAACATGATACATAGATTTTTGACTATCCCTATTACATTTCAAGTAAATAATGCTATAAAAACATGAGAGCAAGAACAAATTAATGGAATTCCAAGAGGATTCCTACCTCAAAATTTGATTTTCCCTCTTCTCTTCCTCTTCCTTTCTTCTCCATCTTCTTCTCTCTTCAAGCAAGCATGGACTTCTTCTATTTGTGAATGTGAATTAGGGTTTTATTTTGAAGATGGAGGTGGAAATGGGAGAGGGGGTGGCTGGCCATGCATGGGGAGAGAGGAAAGAAAAAAATGAAAAGAGAAAAGAAAAGAGTAGAAAAGTTAAGAAGAGAGTAGAATTCTCTAAAGAAATATCTCCACCTAACCTATCTTAAAGATAAGCATGCAACACATTAAATGACCAAAATACCCTCTTAACGTCCCAATAATTACAAGTGTGCCATTACTTTATGTACACATCATTCTAGTATGTACGCACAGCACATTTGGTCCAAATGACCATTTTGCCCTTCACCTTTCTAAAACTTTACGGAGGTTTCCATTGACCCCTAGCCCCTTTCACACTAGCATGGGTCTTCCTCAACACATCCATGCACATCCATGCATGGATACATGCTTCACACACACACGTCTAACACATTCCTGTTGTTCAACACCCACGATGTCATTCGTACTTCTCCCGCATTCACATTCCGCAATATCTACCCTTAGCCACGTATTATGGCCCAATCCCCCTTGCACTACGTCACATACATCGATATCTACGCTTATTTCATGCCCACGTATGCATCGTAGGTAGAAATACCACGTGTGTTCAGTAGAATACACGTATAGTGCAAAATAGAGCATGACAAAAAAATAATAGAATACAAAGTAGGCCAAAAATAATATCATTTAATAAAAATATTCATATCTTCCACAAAATTTAGAAAATAGCACAGTGCTTAGAAAAATCAGCAAAAATATTTGTTGCAACCAGGAGATCGCCATCTTCAACTGAAATATAAGAGAAGAGAAACTTAGTTTATATAAATCATATAATTTAATAAAGCATACATATCTTCCAGAAAATATGAAAATAGCCCTGAGCTTAGAAAAATCTGTAAAAATATCCAATGAAAACAGGAGATCACCATCTTCAACTGAAAAATCAGAGAAAACAAAATTAGGATTTAAAAATCATATCATTTAATATGAAGATTCGTTTCTTTCGGAAAATGTAAAAATAGCCCCGAGCTCAGAAAAATCCACAAAAATGTCTGTTGGAATCGAGAGATCGGCATCTTCAACTTAAAAAGAAGAGATGACAAAATTTGGCCAAAAAATCAAATCATTTACTAAAACGATACGTCTCTTCCAGAATATGTAAAAAATCATATCATTTAATATAAAGATCGCCTTATTTAACTGGAAAATAAGAGAAGACAAACTTAGGATATAAAAATCATATCATTTAATAAAAAGATGCATATCATCCTAAAATGTAGAAAATAGCACGGAGCTTAATCAGCAAAAATGTCCGTTGGAACTGAAAGATCGCCATCTTCAGCTGCAAAATAAAAGAAGACAAAATTTGGATACAAAAACCATATATCATTTAATCAAAAGATTCATATCTTCAATAAAATGTCGAAAATAGCCCGGAGCTCAGAAAAATCCGCAATAATTTCTGTTGGAATCGGAAGATAGCGAAATTCAGCTGAGAAATAAGAGAAGACAAAATTAGGATATAAAGTTCGTATCATTTAATAAAATGATCCATATCTACCAGGAAATGTGGAAAATAGCACAAGGCTTAAAAAATATGCAAAAATGTATGTTGGAACCGGAAGATTGCCATCTTCATCTGAAAAATAAGAGAAGACAAAAATAGGTCCAAAAATCATATCATTTAAAAAATTCATATCTTCCAAAAAATTTAGAAAATGGCCAGGCGCTCAGAAAATTCTTCAAAAATGTCCGTTGGAATAGGGAGATCGCCATCTTCAACTGAAAAGTAAGAGAAGACAAAATTAGGCCAAAAAAATCATATCGTTTAATAAAATGGTTCGTATCTTTCAGAAAGTGTAGAAAATACTCCCGATCTCAGAAAAACCCGCTATGATGTCTGTTGGTACTGGGAGATCGCCATCTTCAACTGAAAAATAAGAGGAGACAAAATTAGGCTATAAAAATCATATCATTTAATATAAAGATGCAAATTTTATAGAAAATTTAGAGAATAGTACGGAGCTAAAAAAATCCACAAAAATGTTCATAGGAACATGAGATTGCCATATTTTTCGAAAAAAAATAAGAGAAGTGAAAATAAGGCCAAAAAGCTTATCATTTAATAAAAAGATTCACTTCTTCCAAAATATGTAGGAAAACAGCCCCGAACTTAATAAAATCCAGAAAAATGTCCGTTGGAACCGGGGGATCACCATCTTCAACTTAAAAATAATAGAAGACAAACTTACGCTATAAAAATCATACCATATAATAAAAAGATCCATATCTTCTATAAAATAAAGAAAATACATCGAGCTCAGAAAAATCCGAAAAAATATCCGTGGGAACTGAGAGATCGCTATGTTCAACTGAAAAATAAGAGAAGACAAATTTAGGGTAAAAAAACCATGTAATTTAATATAAATATTCTTATCTTCCTGAAAATGTAGATAATAGCCCGAACTAAGAAATATCTGTAAAAATTTTTTTTGGAACCGGAAGATCGCCCTCTTCAACTGAAAAAAAGAGAAGACAAAATTAGGCTACAAAAATCATATAATGTAATGGAAAAACTACATAACTTCCAGAAAATATAGAAAATAGCCCCAGGCTTAGAAAAATATGCAAAAAAATCCGTTGGAACAGAGAGATCGCCATATTCAATTGGAAAATAAGAGACGACAAAATTAAGCCAAAAAACCATATCTTTTAATAAAAAGATATATATCTTCCAGAAAATGTAGAAGTAGCCCGAGCTCAGAAAAATCCGCAAAATTGTCATTTGGAACCGGGTATCGCCATCAGCAACTGGAACATAAGAGAAGACAGAATTAGGTTAAAAATCATATCATTTAATAAAAAGATCCCATCTACAACTGAAAAATAAGAGAAGACAAATTTAGGTTAGAAAAATCATATCAATTAATAAAAAGATCCATATCTTTCATAAAATGTAGAAAATAGCACCAAGATCAGAAAATAATATATAAAAATCTTTTTAGTTGAAGATGGCAATACCCTGGTTACAAGGACATTTATATAGATGCAGATGGCGATATCCCGGTTCCAAATTTTGTCATCTCTTATATTTCAGTTGAAGATGGAGATTTCCCGGTTCCAACGGACATTTTTGACCTATTTTTGTCCTCTCAATATCATTAAATAAAATAGTCCATATATTCCAGAAAATGTGGAAAATAACCCCGAGCTCTGAAATATTTGCAAAAATGTCCGTTAGAACCGGGATATCACCAACTTCTACTAGAAAATAAGAGAAGACAAATTTTGGCCAAAAAATTATAGCATTTAATAAAACGATCATATCTTCCAGAAAATGTGGAAAATAGCCCGGAGCTCATAAAAATCCATAAAAATGTCCTTTGGGGCCGAGAGAATGCCATCTTCAACTGAAATATAAGAGAAGACAAAATTAGGCAAAAAAATCATATCATTCAATATAAATATCACCATCTTTAACTGAAAAATAAGAGTTATAAAAATCATATCATTTAATAAAAAGATCCATATCTTCCATAAAATGTAGAAAATAGCATGGAGCTCAAAAAATCCGCAAAAATGTCTGTTGGAACCAGGAAATCACCATCTTCAACTTAAAAACAATAGAAGCCAAACTTAAGCAATAAAAATCATATCATTTAATAAACAGATCCATATCTTCCATAAAATAAAGAAAATAGCACCATGCTCAGAAAATCCGAAAAATGTCTGTTGGAACTGAGAGATTGCTTTGTTCAACTGAAAAACAAGAGAAGGCAAAATTTGGCAATAAAAATAATATCATTTAATACATTGATTCTTATTTTCCATAAAATATAGAAAATATCTCCGAGCTTAGAAAAATCTACAAAAATATTCGATGGAACTGGGAGATCGCCGAATTTAACGAGAAAAATAGAAGACAAACCGATCAATATCTTCCAGATAATACAAAAAATAGGACATAGCTTAGAAAATCTGTAAAAATATCCGTCAGATCCGGAAGATCGTCATTATCAGCGAAAAAATAAGAGAAGACAAAATTAGGCCAAAAATCTTATCATTAGATAAAAAGATCGATTTCTTTCAAAAAATACAGAAAATAGCCCCAAGGTCAGAAAATTCCCGAAAAATTTCCGTTGGAACTGGGAGACCGCTATCTCCAAGTGAACATAAGAGAAGATAATCAAAGGCTATAAAAATCATATCATTTAATAAAAATATCCATATCGACAGTAAAACCCGAAAAATAGACCCGAGGTCAGAAAAATCCGCAAAAACTTACATTGGAACCGGAAGATCGCCATCTCCAATTGAAAAACAATTGAAGACATAATTAGTCTAGAAAAATCATATCACTTATAAAAAATGTATAAAATAGTCCCGAGCTCAGAAATATCGGCAAAAATGTCTGTTGGAACTGGGATATCGCCATATTCAACTGAAAGATAAGAGAAGACAAAACTAGGCTACAAAAATCATATAATGCAATATAAGAACCATATCTTCGAGAAAATTTATAAAATAGCACCAAGCTCACAAAAATCCGCAAAAATGTCTTTGGAACCGAGAGATCGCCATCTTCAACTGGAAAATAAGAGAAGACAAAATTATGCCAAAATATCATATCATTTAATGAAACGATCCATATCTTCCAAAAATGTGTAAAATAGGCCAGAGCTCAGAAAAATCTGCAAAAATGTCCATTGGAACCGGGAGATCGTCATCTTCAACTCGAATATAAGAGAAGACAAGATTAGGCCAAAAATAATATCATTTAATAAAAAGATCGCCATCTTCAACTGGAAAATAAGAGAAGACAAATTTAGGCTAGAAAAATTATATCAATTAATAAAAGATCCATATCTTTCATAAAATGTAGAAAATAGCACAAAGCTTAGAAATTGATAAATAAAAATGTTTTAAGTTGGAGACGGCGAGATCCTGGTTACAATAGACATTTTTATATATGAAGATGGCAATTTCCTGGTTCCGAATTTTGTCTAAATATTTCAGTTGAAGATGACAATTTCTCGGTTCTAACAGACATTGTTTGGCTTAATTTTGTCTTCTCTGATATCATTTAATAAAATGAGACATATCTTCTAGAAAATGCGGAAAAATCTCGGAGCTCGAAAATATCCGCAAAAATTTCCGTTGGAACAGGGACATCGCCAATTTCAACTAAAAAAAATAAGAGAGGACCAAATTAGGCCAAAAATCATATCATTTAATAAAACGATCCATATCTTACAGAAAATGTGGAAAATGAAGAGAAAAATCCGTAAAATGTCCTTTGGGACCTAGAGAATGCCATCTTCAACTGAAATATATGAGAAGGCAGAATTAGGCCTAAAAATCATATCATTCATTATAAAGATCACCAACCTTAATTGGAAAATAAAAGAAGACAAAACATTGGTTATAAAATTCATATGATTGTATAAAAAGATCCGTATCTTCCATAAAATGTAGAAAATAGCCCGGAGCTCAGAAAAATCAGCAAAAATGTTCGTTGGAACTGGGAGATCGTCATCTTCAATTTAAGAATAATATAAGACAAACTTTAGCTATAAAAATCATATCATTTAATAAACAGATCCATATCTTCCATAAATAAAGAAAATAGCACCGAGCTCAGAAAATCCAAAAAAAAATGTCAGTTGGAACCAGGAGATCGCTATGTTCAACTGAAAAATAAGAGAAGAAAAAATTAGGCAATAAAAATCATATCATTCAATATATATATTCTTATTTTCCATAAAATTTAGAAAATATCACCGAGCTCAGAAATATCCGCAAAAATATCCGTCGGAACTAGGAGATTGCAAAATTTAATGAAAAAAGAGAAGACAAAATTAGGCAAAAATTTATATCATTTAATAGATAGGTCGATACGTTCAAGATAATACAGAAAATAACCTCGAGCTCAGAATAATCTGCAAAAATATCTTTTGGAACCGAGATTGCCATCATCAACAAAAAAATAAGAGAGGACAAAATTAAGCCAAAAAATCATACCATTTAATAAAATAATCGATATCTTCCAAAAATACAGAAAATAACACCGATGTCAGAAAAATCCGTAAAAATACATGTTGAAACTGGAGACCACCATCTTCAAGTGAAAAATAAGAGAAGACAAACGTAAGCTATAAAAATCATATCATTTAATAAAAATATACATATAGACAATAAAATGTAAAAATAACATCGAGGTCAGAAAAATCTGCAATAATTTCCGCTGGAACCGGGAGATTGCTATCTTCAATTGAAAATTAGAGAAGACAAAATTAAGCAAGAAAAATCATATCATTTAATGAAAAGATTCATATTTTACAGAAAATGTAGAAAATAGTTTCGAGCACAGAAAATTGGCAAAAATGTCCGTTGGGACTGGGATATCGCAATCTTCAATTGAAAAATAAGAGAAAACAAAATTAGGCAACAAAAATCAAATAATGTAATAAAAAGATTATATCTTCCAGAAATTGTAGAAAATAGTTTCGAGCTCAGAAAATCCCCAAAACATATCAGCTGGAACCGGGAGATCCCCATCTTCTAATGGAAAAATAAGAAAAGACAAAATTGGCCAAAATATCATATCATTTAATAAAACGATCAATATCTTCCAAAAATGTGGAAAATAGGCTGGAGCTCAGAAAAATCCGCAAAAATGTCCGTTGGAACCGGGAGATCGCCATCTTCAACTGGAATGTAAGAGAAGACAAAATTAGGCCAAAATATTATATCATTTAATAAAAAGATCGCCATCTTCAACTGTAAAATAAGAGAAGAAAATTTTAGGCTAGAAAATTTATATCAATTAATAAAAAGATCCATATTTTCATAAAATGTATAAACTAGCACCAAGCTCAAAAAATGATATATGAAAATATTTTCAGTTAAAGATGGTGATATCCCGATTATAACAGACATTTATATAGATGAAGATGACAATTTCCCGGTTTCGAATTTTGTCTTCTCCTATTTTTAGTTGAAGATGGCGATTTCCCGGTTCCACCAGACACTTTTTGGCCTAATTTTGTCATCATTGATATCATTTAATAAAACATTACATATCTCCCAGAAAATGTGGAAAATAGCCTAAAGCTTAGAAATATCCGCAAAAAATTTCATTGGTACTGGGAGATCGCCAACTTCAACTGGAAAATAAGAGAAGACAAAATTTGGCCAAAAAATCATTGCATTTAATAAAATGGTCCATATCTTCCCGAAAATGTGGAAAATATCCCAGAGCTCTGAAAAATCCGCAAAATTATCCGTTGGGACCGAGGGAATTCCATCTTCAACTGAAATATAAGAGAGGACAAAATTAGGTCAAAAATCATATCATTCAATATAAAGATCGCCATCTTCAGCGAGAAAATAAGAGAAGAAAAACTTTTGTTATAAAAATCATATCATTTAATAAAAAGTTCCACATCTCTCTAAAATGTAGAAAATAGCCCGGAGGTCACAAAATCCGCAAAAATGACCGTCAGAACCAGGAGATCACCCAATCTTCAACTTAAAAATAATAGAAAACAAACTGAAGCTACAAACATCATATCATTTATTAAAACGATTCATATTTTCTATTAAATAAAGAAAATAGCATCGAGCTTGAAAAATCCGCAAAAAATATCCGTTGGAACCGGGAAATTGCTAATTTCAACTAAAAATAAGAGAAGAAAATATTGGCAATAAAAAACATTTTATATAATATAAAGATTTGTATTTCCCGTAAACTGTAGAAAATATCCCCGAGCTCAGAAAAATCTGCAAAAATATCTGTTGGAACCGGGAGATAACCAAATTTAACGAAAAAAGAGAAGACAAAATTAGGCCAAAAAATCATATCATTTAATAAGACGATCGATATCTTACAGATAATACAGAAAATGGCACAGAGCTCAGAAAAATCCACACCAATATCCGAAGGAACCAGGAGAATCCCATCATCAACGACAAATAAGAGAAGATAAAATTAGGCCAAAAATTATTTGTTTTGATAAAACGTTCGATATCTACCAGAAAATAATGAAAATAGCCTCGAGGTCCAAAAAATCTGGAAAATTGTCTGTTGTAACTGGGAAACCGCCATCTTCAAGTGAAAAATAAGAGAAGCCAAAATTATGCAAGGAAAATCATATCATTTAAAAAGAAGATCGATATCTTTTAGAAAATGAAGAAATTAGCCTTAAACTCAGAAAAATCCACAAAATGTCCAGTGGAACCGAAAGATCGCCGTATATAACTAAAAATAAGAGTAGATAAAATTAAGCCAAAAATTCATATCATTTAATAAAAATATCCAAAGCTTCCAGAAAATGTGGAAAATAGCTCGGAGCTCAGAAAAATCCTTAAAAATATCTGTTGGGACCGAAGGAATGACATCTTCAACTTAAATATAAGAGAAGACAAAATTCGGCCAAAATATCATATCATTAAAAATAAATATTGTCAAATTTAACGAAAAAAGAGAAGACAAAATTATGCCAAAAAATCATATAATTTAATAAGACGATCGATATCTTACATATAATACAGAAAATGGCACAGAGCTCAGAAAAATCAGCAAAAATATCCGATGGAACCAAGAGAACGCCATCCTCAATGAAAAATAAAAGAAGACAAAATTAGGCCAAAAATCATATCTTTTGATAAAACGATCGATATCTTCCAGAACATAAAGAAAATAGCCTCGAGGTTAGAAAAATCCGTAAAATTACCTGGTGGAACAGGGATACCGCCATCGTCAAGTGAAAAATAAGAGAAGCCAAAATTATGCAAGAAAAATCATATCATTTTATAAAAAGATCCATGTCTGTCGGAACCGAAAGATCGCCATATTCAACTGAAAAATATGAGTAAACAAAATTAAGCCAAAAATCATATCATTTAATAAAAAAGATACATATCTTTTAAAAAATGTAGAGCTCAGAAAAATACGCAAAATAAGAGAAGACAAAATTAGGCTATAAAAATCATATCATTTAATAAAAAGATTCATATCCTATAGAAAATGTAAAAATACACTCGATCTCAGAAAAATCTGCAAAAATGTCTGTTGGAACTGGGAGGTCGCTATCTTCAACAGAAAAATAAGAGAATACGAAATTAGGCTATAAAAATAATTGATTTCAAAACAAAAGATCCATATCTTCTAGAAAATCAAGAAAATAGTACCGAGCTCAGCAAAAATACGCAAAAATGTCTGTTGGAACCGCAAGATCTCCATCTTCAACTGAAAAATAAGAGAATACAAAATTAGACCAAAAATACTATCATTTAGTAAAAATATTCATATCTTCCACAAAATTTAAAAAATAGCATAGTGCTTAGAAAAATCCGCAAAAATATACGTTGGAACCAGAAGATCGCCATCTTCAACTGAAATATAGGCGAATTGAAACTTAGGTTATATAAATCATATAATTTAATAAAACATCCATATCTTCCAGAAAATGTAAAAATAGCCCCGATCTCAGAAAAATCTGCAAAAATGTCCGATGAAACCTGGAGATCACCATCTTCAGCTGAAAAATAAGAGAAGAAAAATTTAGGATTTAAAAATCATACCATTTAATATGAAGATTCAATTCTTTCAGAAAATGTAAAAATAGCCCCGAGCTCAGAAAATCCACAAAAATGTCTGTTGGAACTGGGAGATCGACATCTTCAACTTAAAAAAAATAAGAGATGACAAAATTAGGCCAAAAAATCATATCATTTAATAAAACGATACATATGTTCCAGAATATGTAAAAAATAGCCACGAGCTTAGAAAAATCTGTAAAAATGTCCATTGGAACCGAGAGATCGCCAACTTGAAATGGAAAATAAGAGAAGACTAAATTAGGCCAAAAGATCATATCATTTAATAAAACAATCCATATCTTCTAGAAAAGGTGGAAAATAGCCCAAAGCTCAGAAAAATCTGCTAAAATCTCCATTAGGACTGAGAGAATGCCATCTTAAATTGAAATATAAGAGAAGACAAAATTAGACCAAAAAAATCATATCATTTAATATAAAGATCGCATTCTTTAACTGGAAAATTAGAGAAGACAAACTTAGATATAAAAAATCTCATTTAATAAAAAGATGCATATCGTCCATAAATGTAGAAAATAACCTGAGCTAAGAAATATCCGTAAAAATATCCGTTGGAACCAGTATATCGCCATCTTCTACTGGAAAAATAAGAAAAGACAAAATTAGGCCAAAAATATCATATGATTTAATAAAACAATCCATATCTTCCCAAAATGTGGAAAATAGGCCGGAGCTCGAAAAAATCTGAAAAAATATCCGTTGGAACAGGGAGATCGCCATCTTCAACCAGAATATAAGAGAAAACAAAATTAGGCCAAAATATTATATCATTTAATAAAAAGATCGCTATCTTCAACTGTAAAATAAGAGAAGACAAATTTATGCTAGAAAAATAATATCAATTAATAAAAAGATCCATATTTTTCACAAAATGTATAAACTAGCACCAAGCTCAGAAAATGATATATAAAATTTTTTTAGTTGAAGATGGCGATATACCGCTTACAACGGACATTTTTATAGATGAAGATGACGATTTTCATGTTCTGAATTTTGTCTTCTCTTATATTTTAGTTGAGGATGGCAATTTCCAGGTCCCATTTTTGGCATAATTTTGTCTTCTCTGATATCATTTAATAAAATAAGAGAAGACAAAATAAGAGAAGACAAAATTTGGAAAATAAGAGAAGACAAAATTTGGCCAAAAATCATATTATTATTGTGAAATAGAAACAGGTTTTGAGAAGGTTGAGGCTAGGAAACCCCTAGGCCCCTTTGTATAAGTATTCATATTGGTTACTAATGTGGGTGGATACCCAATCGGCCCAATGGGTCCTATTCATAACACTTCCCCTTATCCAACCAACGTGGTATACTCTACTTATGAATATTGAATGATTCATTAGTACTCATTAGTATCTTAAAGGGTGGATACTTCTAGATCCAAGTTGGGGGTAACTGCCTCGTTAAAAACCCTTAGCTATGGAAAACCCTGTGGAAAAAAACCGATAGCGAAGGGAAAAGAGTACAGCACTCCATAACTTCCCCTGATTTGGGGATGTGTCGAGGGGTGGATACTTCTGGATCCAGAGTCAATGTGGTTGCCTCATTAAAACCTTGACTATGGAAAACACTGTGGGAAAAACCACTAGCCAAGGAAAAAGATGCAACTCTACAGTTGACTCCCCCTTATCTGATCAAGCTTTAGGCTTGCAGATATCCTATATATCTATACATTAATCTCCTATGCGTCTATACATCCATCTCATCTACAACATTCCGAAAGCAAATGTAAAGTACAAACATCACTCATTTATACAAGTTTCACTCATATAAGGCAGTAGCTGAAACTAAAGGAGCGCTGCAGACTTGGTAAACAGTACCACGTCTCAATCGTCATTGTCTGTGAGGTACTTTAGGACCAGGCTTTGTATGTTATTGAACTGCTTCTTGGGTGATGAGCTTCTCGGGATGGTATGAGGATGTAGACTTGGGAGGATTCTGTGTAGATCTTCAGGAGGTGGACGTCCCTTTTATGCTATTCATCGCGATGAACTGTAACCTGCATATGCAAATACATTTAACATGGAGGATTTTTCATCGACCCTTGGAGATAGCGCAGAAGCTACATATCTCTGGTCCAGGGGTGCGCTGCAGGTGCTGCACTGTACCTGGCTAATAGCTATATTGTTAACGCTCAAAAGAGACACATGCAGTTGGCCAGGTAAAAGAGTGTTTCAAAGACACTTAAGGTACTTCTGGACCATATTTATTCTTCCCCTCTTCCAGCTAACGGAAAGAGGTCTTTTAATGTGTATCCATACAACCAAATAGGTGTATTTAGTGGAAAATGATTTTCATTTTTCCTTCATCAATCGTCATTGTATTAAGTTTTCATCTTCGGGATGATTAATAATATTTCATCTTCAGGATGATTAATGTGATCTTCAGGATGATAGTTCATTTCCGGGATAATAGTTCATCTTCAGGATGATAGTTCATTTTCAGGATGATTAATGTCATCTTCAGGATGATAGTTCATCTTCAGGATGATAGTTCATCTTCAGTATGTTGTATTCTGTAAGCCAAGAATTTATGCCTAGCTAGGACTTTCATATCATATCATATCTGATAGATAGGCTTTAACAGATATTTCGGTATTTTCTCTTTAGGAGATCCGATAATATTTTGAGTTGCTAAAATAATCTCAATTCTTTTAATTTGCTCTCTTAAGAACAATACTATTTTTAAGAGGTGCAAACAACAACCTTTTAGTATGAGTCATTTAAGGATCTCTGTCTAGGTTATCTTTCCTTTAATCATATTATTAATATATGTCCCAAAAAGAAAGGAAAGTAAAGGAAAATTTTATACATGCAGTTGAAGAAATTTTATATCGGTGATCTTGCCACATCCAATAGCAACATCAACCAAAAATTCCCTCTTTTTGCCATTCGTTAGGTTACGCTTTGACATAAACCAGTCGATGCATCAGATTCATCTTGTAAGTGAGTTCAGCTCATCTTACTTGATTACTTCCTTGTTTGAGTGATTTATACCTCTAAAGCTATAGCAAATTAAAATGCTTATAGTTAACGATTTTATTATAATTCTCCTACAATACTCAGTTATCCCACAGGATTTGATATCATTTTTGATATCAGGACTTCAGGTCCAACACCCCATATTTCATAAGTGAGTCCAGCTCACCTTATTTTTGCCTCATTCCACATTATTATAATTTGGCCAAATCTCTATGTTTGCTTCAGGCAAAGCAGAGTTGTGGAAACGATATATTATATTTAACTGGCAAAATGAAATATGAGAGAATTTGTCGACAAAATGTGTTCTTTCTTGTCCAAAACTCACCCCGTACGTACTATAATCATTTGATTTCTCTCAGAGGTGTCTCCTTTACGACGCGTTAAAGAAGTGAAGGTTCTGGGACGGATAAAGAATATGGACAAATCCAGAATGGGTCCTTAGCAACCAAGTTGCAATAAGGTTCTGGATTTGAGCTCACTTTCATGTGGTGGTATTGTTTTTTCGGTCTCCAGGAGTAGATTTCTCTCTTTGGAGCCTAGTGGTTTGTCCTCTCATCTCTTAAGGACATCCACTTCTGCTACTGGTGGATTGCAGCCATTATATTTGGTATGTCAATACTAGCTGGATTTTAGTAGCAGGGATGTGAAAGTTTTGACAATATTTAAATTGTCAGTCTTATTATAATCAGATCATGTGTATTTACTTTTTAAATGGTCAATTTGAGCTTCAGGCTCATAGATGATTTGAACCAAATAGGGAATTGAAGGATCTTCGGGATCCTTATTACCATCAACACACAATCTATAAGACGTGTACAAATGCCTTACTCATACGCGATTTTGGAATCTATTCATCAAATTTGGTTAGTCCTGATGAATATGTTCTCTTTATGGCATCATGACGGTTTATGTAGTGTTGCTTCAGGAACACATACATAGCGTTGCGGCCGTACCATCTTTAAGATGTGCTCTAAAACCATTCTTAGAACATGTTTATATGGAGTTAATCAGACTATATAAAAAGGTTCTAATGGTGTGTTTAGCTGAAATGTACGCAACCACTGTTGCTAATTATTTATGATTTCCCATTTTAATCCAAAGTTACCACTATAAAAAAAATTGGTTGGATGATGAGTACACAAATGGTACATCATCAGTCATATTAAGGGAGGGGACAAAACCTAATTATATCCCTTACATACTCTCAAGAGACCTAAAGGTCTTCATTATCTTTAATGATGATAGTATATCATCTTAAATTCGTTTGAGGAAGTAGGGAGGGTCAATGTCCATGTGAATGTAGATGATCTCATAATCATTTTTCCCTTTTGAATGGGACGATGAAAGTTTCACCCTTTTTGAAGAATCTTCGGGTTCTTTTGGTTGATGATGTCTTGCATCATTAATCCAGGGTGATATCGATCCAAAGTTGGTCGATTCTGGACACTTCAGGTGTTCCAATTTTTCCTCTTTTGAATTTATTTTGGGACAAAGCTTCAGGCTTTATTTATTTTGAGGGTAATAGACATCCTCTTTTTAGAGTATTCAGGCTTAAAAAGTCCTGAATTTTAAAAGAACAGAAATCACAGAAAAGATTTCTTAAATGACTTATACTGTAAAATACTTTTTAAAAGTATATATAAACACTTAAAACTCACTAAGAAATATGTTATGACAACAGATTAAACATTGTGTTTATAAATTTTATTTTTCCTCTAGAAGTGGCTAATTATACAATAAGTAGGTCAACTTTCGTCGGTTTAGACTAGCAATGTATATATATATATATATATATATATATATATATATATATATATATATATATATATATATATATATATATATCAATGGCATAAACTAATTACTTTTCTTATTGCAAAAGCATTATGAGTACTTATCAGAGCTTCTAGTTCTGATCTTAGTTTGCCATTTCCTACTCCGTATCGAGTAATATTTTCCCTTAGTTTTTTATTTCAGGTCATGTTTGATCCTGAACTTCCCCTGATTTCAATATTCCTTATTATAAAGGACAATGAAAATTAGTCTTGCTAAGGAGACATAAGCAGGGGTTTGAGCAAATTGTTTTATACTTCCACTTTTCTAATTAATTAGAGACTTTTAAAAGTCTATTTGAATGCTCGAGTATGGCTTCAGGCCATTTTCTTGAGGCGTTCAAATTTTATGTGGATAGTTAATCATGCTAAAAAAAGGAAAAAAATACGCTGGTGCGTACTATATTTCTCACTTATTTATTAAGCCACAACTTCAGGCGTATGCTTATATTCAAGGCTAGATAAAAAAAATCTTTCCTTGTAAAAATAAAGGAGAGTACTCTTTTAAAGAGTTTAGCGGTGGTATGGAAAACTTCTGGTGTCCATATTTGATTATAGATCATAGATCTTATATATCTATTTACCGCGAAGTGTGCATCTTTTATAAAGATAGCAGTCATAATTTTCGCATAAACCATCGTATTTGTTTTGTTTTGACATTTAATATGTTTGAACTTCAGGTTCAATTTTCAATGAAGGTATGATATTTGAACTTGTTGAAATATTATTTAATCTGTTTGTGCCATAATATTTAATCTTATTATGAGTATTAACATGAAAAATAGTTATATAAGAAAATAGACTAAGTTTTAACATTCAAACAAAATATTAAATCAATTGTGCATTAATCTAGTTGTTCATAAGATGTCTTAGCTTTTTATGATGCATACCCAAAAAATTTCATGGGAATTTAACACCAAAACGGAAAATTTTATGGGTACGTGGCGGCGGCGGAGGCTTCTAGCCATCCGCGATATGCGCCGTGTCAGTTTGATTATGTTCAGAAAAGTTTAAACTGAACAACATGTCATCATCGTTAACGACAAATAACGTTTTATCCCCCAAAATATTAATATTTATTGTAACCCCTCTCCCAATTACTTTCTTGATGTTTCAGGAATTTTCCAGAATTTTTCCCAAATTTTTAGGATTTTTCTGGACTTTTCTGGGATTTATTCGGTAGTTTCTGAATTTAATATATATTTTATAAAAAGATTTCAGAAATGAATAATATTAGGCCAACGGGCTTCGGGCCCGTAAGCATATTTCCTCTTTATTTATGTATATTTTTACACTTTTTGTGGGCTGCAGGCCCAACAAAATAAGAGGAAAATAAATTAATTTATGTCCGCGGGCTACAGGCCCGTTAGGATACTTGTTTATTCATTTTCAAGAAAATCTATGGGCTATGCCCACTAAACAAGTTAAAATTAATTTAAATTTTAATATTATTTCCGTGTGGGCTTCAGGCCCATCAAGAAAACGGGGGAAACAATTTTAATATTATTACATTTGTATTTATTTGGTGGGCTTCAGGCCCATTAGGGGGTTCTAACATGATATCAATCAACTAATCTGATTTTTTCTTATTGGGTGGCTGGCCCAAGAAAAGGCCCTTGAATGTAAGAATCTGAGAATTATTTTGTTTGGGCTTCAGGCCCAAAACAATTTAATTTCAGATTTTTATTTTATTTTTAGTTAGGCTTTTAGCTCAACAGCCCAAAAATGGGCTTCCCCTAACCCTAACCCTAGTATTGGGTTATGGTTTTAGGGAGGGGGAGCCGCTGCCGGCGGCCGATAGCCGCCGGCCGTCGGCCGCCGGCAGAAATATCCGCAAAAACAATCCATATCTCCATCTTCCAATTTGCTATGTGAATAGCAATTCCTCAATCAATTGACTTAGTCATCACTTTGAAGATTTACAAGCGTGCCACTCCTGAAAACACTTAGCACACACATTAGAACGTTCACACACATTTGTTATCATCAAACATGAAGTCATCGATCATTGAATCCAACACACGTTGTATCCAAAAATCTCACCCTTTTGATGATGACAAACTTTTATAAGATTTGCACTAACGTTCCAAATAATACATCGTGACATGTGTGTGCGTGTGATGTGTGATAATGGGAGGATGTATGCAACAATATAACACTTGATGTATTAGCATACAAGCATGCAAAGATGGAACAATAATGAGATACAAGTAAGCATGGCATGCTCCCCCTATGTTCATGCTCTCCCTCGAACACATATCACGTGTTCAATAATTCATTAATGCTCCCCCTTAAACCAATGATCATATAAGCACATATAAGAATTAATGCACCAAATCTTCAATATTTTCTCCCCCTTTTGTTATCATTAATGCTCCCCCTTAAACCAATGATCATATAATCACATATAAGAATTAATGCACCAAATCTTCAATATTTTCTCCCCCTTTTGTTATCATCGAAAAGGTAAAAACAAAGTCTAGTTCATGTCACATGCAAAAATAAAGTATTATAATTACACCTAGCACTTGCATGTCATTTTCCTTAAAGTAAGCACTTCAAATTCAACGAAAAGAGTAACAAAGACTTCTACACCATCGTGTAAGTGTGATGATTAAATAATTGAAGCTCAAAGGGAGAAACTCTCATAGAAATCAACCAAAACCACTCCACATTTTCAATAAACAAAATATCACTAAGATTGATTTTCCCCACTTCATTAAAAATGAGTTCAAGGTACCACACCCCAAAAACATAGCATATATTTCAGTTGAAGATGACGACTTCCTTGTTCCAACGGACATTTTTTGGCCTAATTTTGTCTTCTTTGATATCATTTAATAAAACAATCCATATCTTCTAGAAATGTGGAAAATAACCCGAAGCTCAGAAATATCCGCAAAAATGTCTGTTAGAACCGGGAGATCACCAACTTCAACTGGAAAATAAGAGAAGACAAAATTTGGCCAAAAAATCATATCATTTATTAAAACGATTCATATCTTCTAGAAAATGTGGAAAATAGCCCGGAGCTCAGAAAAATCCGCAAAAATGTCATTTGGGACCAAGAGAATGCCAATTTCAACAGAAAAATAAGAGAAGACAAAATTAGGCAAAAAATCATATCATTCAATATAAAGATCGCCATCATGTAATAAAAAGATCCATATCTTCTATAAGAGAAGACAAATTTTGGTTATAAAAATAAAAATAAGAGAAGACAAATTTTGGTTATAAAAATCAATCATTTAATAAAAAGATCCATATCTTCCATAAAATGTAGAAAATAGCCCGGAGCTTAAAAAATCCGCAAAAATGTCTGTTGGAACCAGGAAATCGCGATCTTCAAATGATAAACAATAGAAGACAAACTTAAGCAAAAAAAAATCATATCATTTAATAAACAGATCCATATCTTCCATAAAATAAAGAAAATATCACCGAGCTCCGAAAAACCAAAAATATGTCTGTTGAAACCGGAAGATCGCTTTGTTCGACTGAAAAATAAGAGAAGACAAAATTTGGCAATGAAAATAATATTATTTAATATAAAGATTCTTATTTTCCATAAAATATAGAAAATATCCCCGAGCTTAGAAAAATCCGCAAAAATATTCATCGGAACTGGGAGATCGCCAAATATAAAAAAAAGAAGACAACATTAGGCAAAAAATCATATCATTTAATAAAATGATCGATATCTTCTAGATAGTACAAAAAATAGGCCATAGGTCAGAAAAATCCGCAAAAATATCCGTTGGATCTGGAAGATCGCCATAATCAACGAAAAATGAGAAGACAAAAAGTAGACCAAAAATCATATCTTTTAATAAAACGATCGATATCTTCCTGAAAATATAGAAAATAGCCACGATGTCAGAAAAATCCGCAAAAATGTCCGTTAGAACGGGGAGACCGCCATCTCTAAGTGAAAAATATGATAATATAAACAAAGGTTATAAAATCATATCATTTAATAAAAAGATCTATATCGACAAGAAAACACAGAAAATAGCCTCGAGGTCAGAAAAATCCACAAAAATTTCTAATGGAACCGGGAGATCGCAATCTTCAATTGAAGAAAAGAGAAGACACAATTAGTATAGAAAAATCATCTCATTTAATAAAAAGATCCATAACTTACAGAAAATGTATAAAATAGTCCCGTGCTCAGAAATATCTGCAAAAATGTCCGTTGGAACCGGGATATTGCCATCTTCAACTGAAAAATAATAGAAGACAAAATTAGGCTATAAAAATCATATAATGTAAATAAAAAGATCCTAATCTTCGAGAAAAATATAAAATAGCACCGGGCTCACAAAAATCCGCAAAAATGTCCGTTGGAATCGATAGATCGCCATCTTCAACTGAAAAATAAGAGAAGAGAAAATTAGGCCAAAATATCATATCATTTAATATAACAATCCATATCTTCCAAAAATGGGGAAAATAGGCCGGCGCTCAAAAAAATCCACGAAAATGTGTTTGGAACCGGGAGATCGCCATCTTCAACTGGAATATAAGATAAGGCAAAATTAGGCCAAAATCATATCATTTAATAAAAAGATCGCCATCTTCAACTGGAAAATAAGAGAAGACAAATTTAGGCTAGAAAAATCATATCAATTAATTAAAAGATCTATATCTTTCATAAAATGTAGAAAATAGCACCAAGCTCAGAAATTGATATTTAAAACTCTTTTCAGTTGGAGATGGCAAGATCTTGGTTACAATGGACATTTTTATAAATGAAGATGGCGATTTTCTGGTTCCGAATTTTTTCTTCTCTTATGTTTCAGTTGAAGATGGCGATTTCCTGATTCCAACGGACATTTTTTGGTCTAATTTTGTCTTCTGTGATATCATTTAATAAAACGAGACATATCTTCTAGAAAATGTGGAAAAATCTCGAAGCTCAGAAATAACCGCAAAAATTTCCGTTGGAATCAGGACATCGCAAACTTCAATTGAAAAATAAGAGAGGACCAAATTAGGCCAAAAGATCATATCAAGTAATAACGATCCATATCTTCCAGAAAATGTGAAAAATACCCAGAGCTAAGAAAAATCTGCCAAAATGTCCTTTTAAGAATGACATCTTCAACTGAAATATAAGAGAAGACAAAATTAGGCCAAAAATCATATCATTCATTTTAAAGATCGCCAACTTCAATTGGAAAATAAAAGAAAACAAACTTTGGTTATAAAAATCATCTGATCTTATAAAAAGATCCATATCTTCCATAAAAAGTAGAAAATAGCTATGGAGCTCAGAAAAATCCGCAAAAAATGTCCGTTAGAACCGGGAGATCGCCATCTTCAACTTAAAATAATATAAGACAAACTTAAGCTATAAATATCGTATCATTTAATAAACAGATGCATATATTCCATAAAATAGAGAAAATAGCACCGAGCTCAGAAAATCTGAAAAAATATCTGTTGGAACCGCGAGATCGTATGTTCAACTGAAAAATAAGAGAAGACAAAATTAGACAATAAAAATCATATCATTCAATATAAAGATTCTTATTTTCCATAAACCGTAGAAAATATCACCGAGCTCAGAAAAATCTGCAAAAATATCCGTAGGAACCGGGAGATTGCCTAATTTAACGAAAAAAGAGAAGACAAAATTAGGGCTAAAATCATATCATTTAATAAATCGGTCGATATCTTCCAGATAATACAGAAAATATCCCAGAGCTCAGAAAAATCCGCACAAATATCCGTTGGAACCGGGAGATCACCATCATCAACGAAAAAAATAAGAGATGACAAAATTAGGCCAAAATATATCATTTAATAAAACGATCGATATCTTCCAGAAAATAAAGAAAATAAACCCGAGGTCAGAAAAATCCGCAAAAGTGTCCGTTGGAGCTGGGAGGCTGCCATCTTTAAGTGAAAAATAAGAGAAGACAAACGTAAGCTATAAAAATCATATCATTAAATAAAAAGATCCATATCTACGATAAAAGGTAGAAAATAGTATCAAGTTCAAATAAATCTGCAAAAATTTCCATTGGAACTAGGAGATCGCCATCTTCAATTGAAAAATAAGAGGACAAAATTAGGCTAGAAAAATCTTATCATTTAATGAAAAGATTCATATCTTATAGAAAATGTAGAAAATAGTTCGAAGCTCAGAAATATCAGCAAAAATGTCCGTTGGAACCGGGATATCGCAAACTTCAACTAAAAAATAAGAGAAAACAAAATTAGGCAGCAAAAATCAAATAGTGCAATAAAAAGATCCATATCTTCCAGAAAATGTAGAAAATAGTTTCGAGCTCAGAAAAATCCGCAAAAAATGTCCGTTGGAACTGGGAGATCGCTATCTTCTATTGGAAAATAAGAAAAGACAAAATTAGGACAAAATATCATATCATTTAATAAAACGATCCATATCTTCTAAAAATGTGGAAAATAGGCCGGAGCTCAGAAAAATTCGCAAAAATGTCCGTTGGAACTGGGAGATCGCCATCTTCAACTGGAATATAAGAGAAGACAAAATTAGGCCAAAATATCATATCATTTAATAAAAAGATCGCCATCTTCAACTAGAAAAATAAGAGAAGACAAATTTAGGCAAGAAAAATCATATCAATTAATTAAAAGATCCATATCTTTCCTAAAATGTATAAACTAGCAACAAGCTCAGAAAATGATATATAAAAATCTTTTCAGTTGAAGATGGCAAGATCCTGGTTACAACGGACATTTTTATAGATGAAGATGACGATTTTTCGGTTTCGAATTTTGTCTTCTCTTATATTTTAGTTGAAGATGGCGATTTCTCGGTTCCAACGGACATTTTTTTCGTCGAATTTTGTCTTCTCTGATATCATTTAATAAAACAATCCATATCTTCCAGAAAATGTGGAAAATTGCATGGGGCTTAACAATTCGCAAACCTGTTCGTTGCAACCGAGAGATTGCCATCTTCATCTGAAAAATATGAGAAGACAAAAGTAGGCCCAAAAATCATATCATTTAAATAAATTCATATCTTCCAAAAAAATTTAGAAAATCCGCAGGCACTCAGAAAAATCTTCAAAAATATCCGTTCGAACCGGGAGATCGCCATCTTCAACTTAAAAGTAAGAGGAGACAAAATTAGGCCAAATATCATATCATTTAATAAAAAGGTTCATATCTATCTGAAAATGTATAAAATTTTCATTATCTCAAAAAAACCGCTAAGATGTCCATTGGTATCGTGAGATCGCCATCTTCAACTGAAAAATAAGAGAAGACAAAATTAGGCTATAAAAATCATATCATTAATATAAAGATGCAAATTTTATAGAAAATGAAGAGAATAGTCCGGAGCCCAAAAAATCCACAAAAATGTTTGTATGAACATGAGATTGCCTTCTTTATCAAAAAAAGAGAAGTGAAAATAAAGCCAAAAATTATATCATTTAATAAAAAGATTCTCATCTTCCTGAAAATGCAGAAAAATAGCCTCGAGCTTAGAAAAATCCGAAAAAATGTCTGTTGGAACCAGGAGATCGCCATCTTCAACTTAAAAATAATAGAAGACGAACTTAATCTATAAAAATCATATTATTTAATAAAAAGATCCATATATTCAATAAAATAAAGAAAATAGCACCGAGCTCAGAAAAATCCGAAAAAATATCCGTTGGAACTGGGAGATCCCTATGTTCAACTGAAAAATAAGAGAAGACTAATTTAGGATATAAAATTATATCATTTAATATAAAGATTCTTATCTTCCTGAAAATGTAGAAAATAGTCCCAAACTCAGAAATATCCACAAAAATTTCCGTTGGAACCGAAAGATCGCCCTCTTCAACGGAAAAAAAAGAAAAGACAAAATTAGGCTACAAAAATCATATAATGTAATAAAAAACTACATAACTTCCAGAAAATGTAGAAAATAGCCCCGAGCTCAGAAAAATATGCAAACAATGTCCGTTGGAACAGAGAGATCGCCATATTCAACTGAAAATAAGAGGAGACAAAATTAAGCCAAAAATCATATCATTTAATAAAAAGATACATATCTTCCAGAAAATGTAGAAGTAGCCCGAGCTCAGGAAAATCTGTAAAAATGTCTGTTGGAACTGGGTGATCGCCATCTGCAACTAGAACATAAGAGAAGACATAATTAGGCCAAAAAATCATATCATTTAATAAAAAGATCGACATCTACAACTGAAAAATAAGAGAAGACAAATTTAGGCTAGAAAAATCATATCAATTAATAAAAAGATCAATATCTTTCATAAAATGTAGAAAATAGCACCAAGCTCAGAAAATGATATATAAAAATCTTTTCAGTTGAAGATGGCGATATCCTGGTTACAATGACATTTATATAGATGAAGATGGCGATTTTCTGGTTCTAAATTTTGGCTTCTCTTGTATTTTAGTTGTAGATGGCGATTTTCCAGTTCCAATGGACATTTTTGGCCTAATTTTGGCTTTTCTGATATCATTTAATAAAACAATCCATATACTCCGGAAAATGTGGAAAATAACCAGGAGCTCAGAAATATCCATAAAAATGTTCGTTGGAACCAGGAGATCAACAACTTCAACTGGAAAATAAGAGAAGACAAAATTTGGCCAAAAATCATCATTTAATAAAATGATCCATATCTTCCAGAAAATGTCGAAAATAGCCCGGATCTCAGAAAAATCTGCAAAAAATTTCCTTTGGGACCGAGAGACTGCCATCTTCGACTGCAATATAAGAGAAGACAAAATTAGGAAAAAAAAATCATATCATTCAATATAAAGCTCGCCATCTTTAACTGAAAAATAAAAGACAAATTTTTGTTATAAAAATCATATCATTTAATAAAAAGATCCATATTTTCCATAAAATGTAGAAAATAGCCCGTAGCTCAAAAAATCTGCAAAGATGTCCCTTGGAACTCAGGGTGGCCAATGGGCTGGCCCGGCCTGTTGCCTGCCGGGCTTCGTCGGGCCCCGAGCCGGCCCGCGGCATGGCCCAAAAAAAGAGTTTTTTAAAAAATCAAAAATCAAAAAATTAAAAAATTCTGAAATTTTTTATTAACTACATACAATTAATAAAAAATGTTCTAAATAAGAAAAAAAAAGTTAAGAAGTATATAAATTTTTTGAAAAATTTACAATATTATAGGAAAATATTTAAAAAGGTTAAGAATTTTATAAATTGAAGTATATTTAATATAACATTATCAAAAAGTCAAAATGAAAAAATTGAAGTATACAATTTTTAAGAAATGGTCAGAATTAAAGTATATTTCTAATTAAATCTATATTATTGAAAAAAAAGATATTTAAGCCTGAAATTCACGAAGGTCCCGTGTTGAACATTTAAATTTCATTAATTAAATTTTTTTGGAGGGGGGACTTACATTGGCCAGCCTTACCCCTCAGACTATGACCAAAATCTTGGACTTCTAAATTCAACAATACAAGAAAAAACGAAAATCATTCATCTTCTTCCTCAAAGTCTTCCAAAAGGTCATGTTTATCTTGCGAGCGATTTTCTGCATGAAATCAATCCTTTGCATATATCTCCGCTTCAACTATATCTTCTTTAATCCTTGATCTCATGTCACTCAGAACCTGGCCACTTGCACTAAAAGCAGACTCAGACGCAACCGTAGAAATAGGAACTGATAACATATCACGAGCCATAATGGTCAGAATTGGAAACATATGTTCATACATTTTCCACCATGCTAAAATGTCAAAATTTTCATCATCCAATTCAAACTCAGTAAAAGGAAAATTAATTTCTAAATACTTGGACAACTCATTAGACGAACTTTCTGTAGCTGCGGTTTTTTGTTTTTTCTTCCCCATAATCTGTCAGAGTTTGCATATAATATTAGAAATAGCAGGAACAGAAGAAGTGTGTGATGAACTACCATATCTAGCCTCATACGTCGCAAAAAGGACTCTTAAGCTATTTTTAAAAGGGGTATGCACAAAAAAATACCATAACGTTTGGGGCCGCTTTCAACTTAATACCCTGAACATTTAAGTCATACACAACAGTACCTTTTTGGGGTTTTTGGTTAAATTATACCTGTCTTGCACTTGATCTTATTCCCAAAAGAAAATACCCTAATGTTTGGGGTATCTTTCAAAAAAAATACCCAAATTCCACCAATACCTCGGGGGGGACACCCCCTCATGTTTTCGAGGGGGGGCGCCCCCCTCCCCCTCTGCCTCAGGCGGAGGGGGAGGGGCACGCCCTTACCCTCCCCCCATTTTCGGGAGGGAGGGGGCGGCGCCCCCTCCCCTCCACCTCAGGTGAGGAGGGGGGGAGGGGGCACCGCCCCCCTGCCCCTCCGCCTCAGTTGAGGAGGGAGGGGGAGGGGGCGCAACCCTCCCCACCCCCTGTTTTCAGGGGGAGGGGGTAGGGGCGCGACCCCCTCCCCCATGCCTCAAGCGAGGAGGGGGAAGGGGGCGCCGCCCCCGCCCCCTCCTCATCAGTCGAGGAGGGGGAAGGGGGTTTTTGGTTAAATTATACCTGTCTTGCACTTGATCTTATTCCCAAAAGAAAATACCCTAATGTTTGGGGTATCTTTCAAAAAAAATACCCAAATTCCACCAATACCTCGGGGGGACACCCCCTCCTGTTTTCGAGGGGGGGCGCCCCCCTCCCCCTCTGCCTCAGGCGGAGGGGGAGGGGGCACGCCCCTACCCTCCCCCCATTTTCAGGAGGGAGGGGGCGGCGCCCCCTCCCCTCCACCTCATGTGAGGAGGGGGGAGGGGGCACCGCCCCCCTGCCCCTCCGCCTCAGTTGAGGAGGGAGGGGGAGGGGGCGCAACCCTCCACACCCCCTGTTTTCAGGGGGAGGGGGTAGGGGCGCCACCCCCTCCCCCATGCCTCAAGCGAGGAGGGGGAAGGGGGCGCCACCCCCTCCCCCTCCTCTTCAGTCGAGGAGGGGGAAGGGGGCGTCGCCCCAACCCCACCCCCTGTTTTTTTGGGGGGGAGGGGCGGCTCCCACTCTCCCTCCGCCTCAGTCGATGAAGAGAGGGGTGGCGCCCCTCCTCCGCCTCAGTCGAGGAGGAGGGGGAGGCGGCGCCGCCCCCTCCCCCTGTGATTTGGGTATTGGTGGGATTTGTGTATTTTTTGAAAGATACCCCAAACGTTAGGGTATTATTTTTGTGAATAAGGTCATGGGAAAACAGGTATAATTTAACAAAAAACTCAAAAAGGTACTGTTGTGTATGACTTAAACGTTCGGGGTATTAAGTTGAAAGTGGCCCCAAACATTAGGGTATTTTTTGTGAATACCCCTTTTTAAAATTCATTATATTATTATCAACTTCAAATATCGTGTTTTCATATAAGGTTTCTAATAACCCAATTACTAATTCATCTTTAAACTGTGGATCAAAAACCTTAGATAATGAATAATCCATTTCTTCTATCATAGGTTGAAGACGAAGGGTAGTGGTCGTAGTGTCACTATAACTCGCTAAAGTGTCTGAAATGATAACTAATTGACCAAGGCCTAAAATGGATGTTGAGTAATACACACCCGAGAATTTGTTTGTAGCAATATAAAAACACTCAAAAAATTCCCCAAGCTGCTCAATCGTTTTCCCCTCAAACTCAGTAATGTTGTAATCAGAGTCATATGGAACATGTGGACTAACAAAATAACTAAGCTGAATCTTGTTTTTAAGCATGCAATGCATCATAAGATACGTTGAATTCCACCTATGTGGAACACTAAATTTAAACTTTCGGTGAGAAAGTTGGCTATTTCTACATACTTCTTTGTACAAATTTCTCTTATTGGCAGAAGACTATATGTATAACATAAAGTTCCTATCCTTTTCTAACCAAGCAGCAGCATATTTTAGCGCATCATGTACCATCAAATTCTAGATATGACAAGCAGATCGGTGATGAAATAAAATACAATCAAGATCAGGGTTTAGTTGTCTTTTTAAAAATGTTATTGCATTTGTATTGTTAGATGCATTATCAAGTGTAAAGGAAATGATTTTTTCAGAAATAGCATACTCGCGAATAACAGTCATAATCACATTAGCAATGACAACACCGGTATGAGCATGTTCTAACAATTTAAAACCGATAATCATCTTGTGAATAACATAGTCGTGGTTTACGTAATGTGACGTAACACATAAGTAGGATAACCCCCATTTTGTTGTTCATACGTCGGATGTTAAAGTTATTCTAGATGTTAAGGCTGCAAAAGTTCGTATAATTTTATCTTTGCCAGCTTGAAAACCTGCCATAGCATCTCTTCTAAGAGTGTTTCTAGGCAATCTTCTAAATGCAGGGTTCAGGGCTAATTGGTTAAACCGTTCTGTTACGCCTATTTGGCCGAGACCCGTAAAACACGAGCCCAGAAGCCCGACTACTGGTCAAAAGCCCATCTGCGTCCTCAAAGCCCATTCGACAAAGGCCCTACAAGGGACCTTCTCGAACGTCGATCCGACCCGGCCCCAATAACCCGTTGGTCGCTCGCCCACTCCTGCGAAAACCACTCCCCCGGACACGCGACCACTAAATAGCGATAATGGGGAGGTGCTGGCATGGCGGAGAGAGCGGCGGCGAGGGGGGGACTGATGGGGCACGATCAATGGCGGACGTGGGACGTGGGTCAGAGGCGATCACGCCGGAGCTCTACAAAAGGGCCAGGAAGACGACGAAGAAAAGGACCGCATCTCAGGTAACAAAACCTAAGGTACTCCATCAACGACCTCGTTCCCCCAATTCATCTCCTCCCTCCCCCGCTCGCGCCGAGAGACGCCGTTACGATCTCCTCATGAGTCGGACCGTCTCCGCCGGGCCTCCTTTCTCAGATCTCTATCTGACTTAGGCATCGGAGGGGATTTGGCCGGAACCAAGGTCCGGCCCCCTGACGAGCGTCCTCGTCTGTGTAGGTGGACAACAGATCAACGGGCCGAGGCTACCCCTCGCCCCTCTCCGACCACTCGATCAACCGGACAGTGAGGCTTCCCCTCACCGTCAGCCTGCCGTGGTCGAGCACGTCCTACCAAGGCCGAGCGTCCTAATCGGGTCCGAGATTCTCCCTCGCCACCCGCCGGCCGTGCACCTACCCGGGCGACTGAGGCTACCCCTCGTCCCCCTATCAGCCGAGGCCGAGCACACCTGTCCGAGGCCGAGCGTCTCAACCAGGTCCGAGGCTACGCCTCGCCCCTTCTGCACCGATTCGAAGCCCCCGAGGGACCCAAAGCGGGCCCCTTGACCACGTTGACCGGGCTCTCCACGGTCAACGCTTTGTAGTGAGAAAACACTCTGAAACATCTGGCGCCGTCTGTGGGAACCGAAGATCATCCCACGAAGCAGAAAACCACACCAACAATGGCACGAGCCAGCAATGGAAGGAAGCGCATGACCCCCATCCCAGAGGAAGGGAATGGCGCATCTAATGGCAACCCCGAGGACACGCACGTCGACGGCCACCCCGCCCACTCAATCGAAGAGACCGGCGGCTCAGAACTAGCCACACAGGGACAGCTCCGTGCCCTGGCTCAGGAGACCAACGCGAGCCTCCAGACGTTGGTCGCGACAGTACAGCAGCTTGTCGGCCCCGCGCCGTCCGACGGGGGCGCGTTGAACGATAGCCACCGATGGGAGGGGGGTCTCCCGCACTTACGGTCCGCAGTGGTCGATGACCACGGGACCCAGAAACCGAACACAGAACGTCGGTTCACGCGGTCCGGCTCCCGTCAGGCGAGGTCACGTGCCTCCTCGCCCTATCGTGAAAGGAGCCGGAGAGAGACCGAAGGGACGAACGGCGAATCGATGACGGCATCGTCTCGTCGATCACGGTCGTCCCACCACAGGAGAAGCGAACGACACCACTCAAGAGACCGATCACGGTGGAGCAGGAGCTCCCGCAGGAGGAGTCGGGAGCGTCGGGTCAGCCCGACCCCCAGCGTGGCGAAGACTGCAGAGCCAGCCCCACCGGCGCCGGTGCTACCTCCACCCCCGCTCGAGCCGGAGACAGGCGAATACCGCATCCCCGGAGGCATCCACGGGGACCGGTGTCCCTTATCGCGAAGAATAACCGACGCCCGAGTCCCCTCTCGATTCAGGATCCCGGTGCTGGGAAAGTACGACGGAATAGGAGACCCGGCACACCACGTGATGGATTACGAGGGGGACATGGCCTTCCAGGGAGCTGACGATGACCTGCTCTGCCGGGGCTTCTATTCAACTCTCAGGGGAGCGGCGAGGATCTGGTACCACAGCCTGCCCGGCCGCTCCATCGACAGTTTCAAGCAACTCGCCCAGTTGTTCTGCAAACAGTTCATGGCGGGGAGGCTGATCAAACCTGGTGCTGAACATCTGTTCAACATAGTGCAAGGCCCGGCCGAGCCACTCCGACAGTTCATACGCCGCTTCAATGCGGAAAGGCTGAACGTGAACAACCCACCCGACCTGGTGGTCCAGACGGCTCTTAAGAAAGGGCTTCGCCACAGGGGCCTCAAGAAGTCCCTACACACCGACCCCCCAAAGGACCTCCCCGGGATCATGGCAAGGGCCGAGCGCTTCATGCTGACTGAGGAGGCCTTGGCCGAGGATGCAGGAAAAACCGCTCGAGGGACCAAGCGTGGCGACGGCGGACGAGCTAGCCCCGAAGGGTACCGGACCGAGAAGAGGCAGAGGAACAGGCAGCGGGGAGAAAGCACGAGAGATACCACCCCAGACGCCATTCTCGCCCAAGTACAGAAGGAAGAGCGAGCTGATCGCCCTCCACCGAAGGCTAAAAGAGGCCGGAAGAACCGGGAGAAATACTGTAAGTACCATAAGGACGATGGCCATGACACAGAAGATTGCTGGCATCTGAAGAAAGACATTGAGAAGCTGATGAGCCGAGGGCACGCCAGGAATCAGGCCGACGAACCGGCCTACGGAGAAGGGACCTCCACGCAGCCGGACAAGGGGAAGAAGATCAACGCCATCCAAGGCCCCCTCCGCATCATAGAGTGAGCAGGCAACGACTCTTCCCCCGGCGGCAGCCTAGTATGAGGGAGTTATCCAGTTTTACCTCCCTCTGTTTAGCTTCATTTCCTTTTTTCCGTTTCCTCCAAATGTACCGGTCCGACAGGACTCATGAGAGTGCAAACGCAATCTTTTTATTGTCTTTACTTAAAATCCCGACGGAGTTGACGTGTCGCCAATAACGCAAAAGGCCGGGGACCGCCGCCTCACTGGAGGAGGAAGAGGAGCTTTGCCCTCGCCGACCGTCTCCGGCGCTCATAAGTCTGGGGGCAATTCCCCCAGCAGACGCGGACGCTGACTGGTCCTAAGCCGAGGAGCTTTGCCCTCGCCGACCGACTCCAGTGCTCATAAGTCTGGGGGCAATTCCCCCAGCAGGCACGGGCGCTGACCGGTCCTAAGCCGAGGAGCTTTGCCCACGCCGACCGACTCCAGTGCTCATAAGTCTGGGGGCAATTCCCCCAGCAGAGCGCTGACCGATCCTAAGCCGAGGAGCTTTGCCCTCGCCGACCGACTCCAGAGCTCATAAGTCTGGGGGCAATTCCCCCAGCAGACACCGACGCCGACCGGTCCTAAGCCGAGGAGCTTTCCCCCCGCCGACCGACACCAGCGCTCATGAGTCAGGGGGCAATTCCCCCAGCAGGCACGGACGCCGGCCGGTCCTAAGCCAAGGAGCTCTGCCCTCGCTGACCGACCCCTGCGCCCATAAGTCTGGGGAGAATCCCCAACGCCAGTTTCGTCCATTCCCAAGCCAAGAACAAGGCGACAACGCAAAGTACACAAGAATTCCAAGTAAGTCGATTTCATTTATAATAGTTAACCCGAGTACAAAAATGCGTCTTATTTACAGGGGATCAAGGCGAAGGGAACGCCCTACAAACAGTCTACTCACGACAAATGACAGAGTTCAGATCGACACCGACAAAGAAAAATTGGTTGACAAAAGACCCAGAGTAGGTGACCCAAGCTAACGGCCATGCAACCAGCAATTGTTGGCCGCTGGGCTGAAGGAGATGGCGGGGGCCGGGGATCCATTTCAAGTAGACTGGCCCAAAGCGAAGCGGATGCTTAAAAATTTGAGGATAAGGCTGGGAGGGACTGCTTAAGGAGCCCGAGCTCGGGAGGACACATCCTTGGGCACTTCGCCCTGCTCGGAGCGAGGGGACTCGACTGGCGGAGGGGCTTGCCGGACACGTTCCGCACATTCCCGGAAGGAAGACTGGACGACTTCGACGATCCGGGGGGCGATGATGTCTATATACTTACCGAAGGCCTCCCTGAGAACCTCGAAGATCTCCTTCCCCAGTGTCTCGACGACGCCCTTCTCCACCTCCTCCGCCAGCCGCATTACCTGACGCTGGTCCGACAGTTCCCTCTGAAGCTCCTCCCTCTCCAGACGGAACGACTCCGCCGCTTCCTCAGCCGACTGATGAGCATCCCCTAGCTTTCCCTCGAGGTCACCCACTTGTCCCTCCAGCGCAGCCACACGGAGGGCTAGGCGCCGAGACTCCATCTGGGCCTCCATCATGGCCACCTCGGCCGCCCCGGCCCGCTCCTGAGCCCTCATGGAGGACTCCTCCAGCTCCCTCAAGTGGACGGCTCGACACTGCAACTCCACAGCGAGCGCTGAACCCTAAGAAGACGAGACATGGGCTAAGAAGAGGATAAAGAGAAAGAGAGGATAGAAAGATAACCGAACCTGTTGGAGGATCCAGACCAAGGAATCCGACATCTTGTCGGCCGGGATCTTCTTGAGGAGGCTGCGGTCCCGGGGAGGGACGGAGACCTCGGCAACCTGCTGGGCCACGGCTCGGTCAGCAAACATCGAACTCCCAGGGACGACAATCGAAGCCAAGTCGCTCGCCAACAAGGCCCCGACCCCTGGTGATACGGGCGAAGACGCTGCGAGGGGGGGTGGCTGGCAAAGCTATCGAAGGATCCCCGGCGGTCGCCACGGGAAGCGCGGAACCTGCCGGGCCGGAGGGATCCACGTCCTCCTTCCTCTTCTTTCCACCGTGGGGCACCGAAGGCGCCGGAGGGGAACGCTTCCGCCTCGCACCATCCTCACCCCCGGAAGGGGATCGCCAGAAGAAGAGGCGGGAGGCGCGGCCGCCACCTTACCCACGGCAGGCTCAGCTCGGCGCACTTCCTCCTCAACGGTCCTCCGAGGCGCCCTTCCAGAGGTACTACCTCGGCTCCGATCGGCTCCACGACGGATCAGCTCGTCAACGTCATAGACGAATTCACGGCCAGCCATCCCTGCAAAGGAGACCGAAATCAGGATGAGTCATAGGGAGATCCGGGGATGAAAAAGCGACCTACCCGGAGACCACAAGACGGCCTTCAGGAGTAGGTCGTCCAGCAAAGACCAAATGGACTTCGTTTCCAAAGGAAGAACCAACAGAAGCGCAGCGGCTGCCCGGTCGGCGTCCGAGAGAACTAACGACGGGCAAGGATGGGCAGAACTGCCCCAGCTTGTTAGAATCTGGGCCTCGCCCAAGAAGACCACGAAGACATAATCCAAGTTCCAATCCCCTGACCAGCGGGGTAACCCGATCAGGCATTCCCTCCTCGAACGAGCTCGGAGTAGCAGCCATGATCCCGGACCGACCGTCTGGGCCTGGTAAAAGAAGAAGAGAAGGGGGAGAGTCGGCTCCAGACCACGGGTACAGCAGAGCGTTACGAAGCCCGTCAGTACCGCGATCGAACACGGGGTGAACTGACACAGGGACACTGTGAAATGTTCCATGACCTGGATGAAGAAGGGATGGAGTGGGAAGCGAAGACCCAGGCGGAACATCTCGACATAGACGCCGACCTCATTGCTCCTCGGAAGGCAAATCCGCTCGTCGACAAATGGAACCCGAACCTCGTATGTGAAGCAGAGATATCTTTCCCGGATCTCCGCGGCCACCGAAGGAGGGGTCCTCGATGGCGTACGGAGGACAACCGGGGGCACATTAAGCCGTACGGCAGCCAACGCCACGTCATCACGGGCGTAGTCTGGAAAAAGTTTCTCCTTCCCCTTATCTTGAAGAGAACGACTCCCGGCGGGGGAACAAGACTCCCCTAGCCGGGGTTCGCCCCGCCCGGACTCCGGAGGACCCCTCGTCCTCCGGACAGAACCGCCTATCCTAAGAGCAGCCATAGGATGAAAGCAAGAGAGGAATTACCTATTTTCAACTAGTTTGGAGAGGACAAAGAAGCGAAGGCGACGGGGAACTCCGAGTTGCTGAAGGCTCTGAATACCGGGAGGAGCGAAGAAGAAGTGGAGATCAACACAACGGGAGATCTTATATGCCAGGGGAGAATTCGAAGCGCCTGACAAGAACGCGTGGCGAGGCTCGAAGAGTCGGCGGCGTTCCGAAATTGGCGCCAGTCGAAGTCCAATCGATCCGCCTCATCATGACCTGCATTTATGGCCTCGCCTCGATTGAAGCGCCGCTCGGAATCCTAGGAGACATAACGGGTGATCTGAGCGAGCCGAGGCTGATCGACCCCACCAACGGCGGCTCACAAACCCTTCGGCTTCTTGAACTTAGGGCGACTCCGCGAGTGGCGGGGATAAGCTTGCCGTTACACGTGGCGACATCTGAAGGCCGACGGCGCTTCGGAACCCGCGCCTTAAAAACATCGAACGGGTCAACTCATGATGACGACTAGTAAATGAGTCAGCATCGACTAGCGAGCTCGTCACAATCGGCAGAGGTCACATCGGCCGAGCCGAACCGGCCGAGGCCGATCAACCCGACCGATGGGGGCAATTGTTACGCCTATTTGGCCGAGACCCGTAAAATACGAGCCCAGAAGCCCGACTACTGGTCAAAAGCCCATCTGCGTCCTCAAAGCCCATTCGACAAAGGCCCTACAAGGGACCTTCTCGAACGTCGATCCGACCCGGCCCCAATAACCCGTTGGTCGCTCGCCCACTCCTGCGAAAACCACTCCCCCGGACACGCGACCACTAAATAGCGATAATGGGGAGGTGCTGGTATGGCGGAGAGAGCGGCGGCGAGGGGGGGACTGATGGGGCACGATCAATGGCGGACGTGGGACGTGGGTCAGAGGCGATCACGCCGGAGCTCTACAAAAGGGCCAGGAAGACGACGAAGAAAAGGACCGCATCTCAGGTAACAAAACCTAAGGTACTCCATCAACGACCTCGTTCCCCCAATTCATCTCCTCCCTCCCCCGCTCGCGCCGAGTGACGCCGTTATGATCTCCTCACGAGTCGGACCGTCTCCGCCAGGCCTCCTTTCTCAGATCTCTATCTGACTTAGGCATCGGAGGGGATTTGGCCGGAACCAAGGTCCGGCCCCCTGACGAGCGTCCTCGTCTGTGCAGGTGGACAACAGATCAACGGGCCGAGGCTACCCCTCGCCCCTCTCCGACCACTCGATCAACCGGACAGTGAGGCTTCCCCTCACCGTCAGCCTGCCGTGGCCGAGCACGTCCTACCAAGGCCGAGCGTCCTAATCGGGTCCGAGATTCTCCCTCGCCACCCGCCGGCCGTGCACCTACCCTGGCGACTGAGGCTACCCCTCGTCCCCCTATCAGCCGAGGCCGAGCACACCTGTCCGAGGCCGAGCGTCTCAACCAGGTCCGAGGCTACGCCTCGCCCCTTCTGCACCGATTCGAAGCCCCCGAGGGACCCAAAGCGGGCCCCTTGACCACGTTGACCGGGCTCTCCACGGTCAACGCTTTGTAGTGAGAAAACACTCTGAAACACGTTCTAATGAGGGGCTTTCCCCCATAACTAAAGGGTAATTCTTGGTATAGAACTACTCTACCCATCTCCTTTCGCATTGTATCAGAAGACTATGAGAAAGTAGATAGAGAGCTAGATGTAGCTGTTAAGTTTAAAATTGTCTGTCTAGCATCCTTTTTTGTGAGCATCTGAGTGTCTTTTCAGGTGTGTTGTGCCATCTTTAGCTGCACCAACGAAATGTGCTCTATAGATTTTGCAAACATCCCTAAGTCCTTTATCAGGTAATGTTTCAAGTGTATAGTTTTCCCAAACCGTAGATTTCTGTTTTCTGGTTTGGGTTGCTTGTGTGGAAGTGGGGCCAGCAGTAGTAGCAGTATGTGCAGGGGGTGAAGTGTGTGCAGAAGAAGAAACCCCCTGGAGTTGGTGGGGGTACTTATAGGAATTTTTAGGCCAAAAAGAACAAAATAACCCTCCAATATGACCGTTTTATGGCTGTTAGGTAGGTTTTTTGGTCTTTTTGGCTAAAAATGACCAAAATACCCCCCATTTGACCGTTTATAGCTGTTGGGGGGTTTTGGGTCAATTTTGGCCAAAAATACCCCCAATTTTGGCTGAAAATCCAAGCAGCCCGTGCGCTTCTGCAGCGGAAAAGGCGACTGGGTCGGGTTGGCCCAGCGTGTGGCTGGTCGCCAGGCCGGTCCGGCTCGGCCCGTCGGGCTGGGGGGAAATGCACGGCCCGCACTTCGGGAGATCGCTTTGTTCAAGTGAAAAATAAGAGAAGAGGAAATTTGGCAATAAAACTAATATCATTTAATATAAAGATTCTTATTTTTCATAAAATATAGAAAATATCCTTGAGCTTAGAAAAATCTGCAAAAATATCGTCGAAACTGTGAGATCGCTAAATTTAACGAAAAAAGGAAGATAAAATTAAGGAAAAAATTATATCATTTAATAAAACGATCGATATCTTCAAGATAATAAAGAAAATAGGACATAACTCAGAAAAATCCACAAAAATTTCCGTCAGATCTGGAAGATCCGTAAAAATATCTGTCAGATCTGGAAGATCCCCATATTCAACGAAAAAATTAGAAAATAAAAAATTAGGCAAAAATCATATCATTTAATAAAACGATCGATATCTTTCTAAAAATACAAAAAAACCCTGAGGTCAGAAAAATCTGCAAAAAATATCCGTTGGAACTGGGAGACTGCCATCTCCAAGCGAAAAATAAGAGAAGATAAATAAAGGCTATAAAAATCATATCATTTAATAAAAAGATCCATATCGACAATAAAACGTAGAAAATAGCCTCGAGGTCAGAAAAATCCGCAAAAAATTTCCAATGGAACCGGGAGATTGCCATCTTCAATTGAAAAACAAGAGAAGACATAATTAGTCTAAAAAATCATATCATCAATAAAAAGATCCATAACTTATAGAAAATGTATAAAAAGTCCCGAGCTCAGAAATATCGACAAAAATATCCGTTGAAACAGGGATATTTCCATCTTCAACTGAAAAATACGAGAAGAAATAATTAGGCCAAAATATCATATCATTTAATAAAACGATCCATATCTTCCAAAAATGTGGAAAATAGGCCGAAGCACAGAAAAATTCACAAAAATGTCCATTGGAACCAGGAGATCACCATCTTCAACTGGAATATAAGAGAAGGCAAAATTAGGCCAAAAAATCATATCATTTAATAAAAAGTCCATATTTTTCATAAAATGTATAAACTAGCACCAAGCTCAGAAAGTGATATATAAATATCTTTTTAGTTGAAGATGGCGATATCCCGGTTACAACAGACATTTTTATAAATGAATATGACGATTTCCATGTTTCGAATTTTGTCTTCTCTTATATTTTAGTTGAAGATGGCAATTTCTCGGTTCCAATGGACATTTTTTGGCCTAATTTTTTCTTCTTTGATATCATTTAATAAACATTCCGTATCTTCCAAAAAAAGTGGAAAATAGCCCGGAACCCAAAAATATCCGCAAAAATTTCCGTTGGAACCGGGAGATCGCCAACTTCAACTGGAAAATAAGAGAAGACAAAATTAGGCCAAAAAATCATATCATTTAATAAAACGATCCATATCTTTCAGAAAATGTGGAAAATAGCCCGAAGCTCAAAAAATCAGCAAAAATGTATGTTGGGACCGAGAGAATGCCATCTTCAACTGAAATATAAGAGAAGACAAAATTAGGCCAAAAAACCATATCATTCAATATAAAGATCACCATCTTCAACCGGAAAATAAGAGAAGACAAACTTAGGTTATAAAAACATATCATTTAATAAAAAAATCCATATCTTTCATAAAATGTATAAAATAGCCCGAAACTCAGAAAAATACACAAAAATGTTCGTTGGAACCGGGAGATCGCCATCTTCAAACTAAAAATAATAAAAGGTAAACTTAAGTTATAAAAGTTATGTCATTTAAAAAAAGATACGTATCTACAATAAAATGTAGAAAATAATATCGAGGTCAGAAAGTCCGCAAAAATTTTGGTTGGAACCAAGAGATCGCTATCTTCAAATAAAAAAAATAAGAGAAGACAATATTAGGCTAGAAAAATCAATCATTTAATGAAAAGATTCACATCTTACAGAAAATGTAGAAAATACTTTCGATCTCAAAAAAATCGGTAAAAATGTCTGTTAGAACTGGGATATCGCAATCGTCAACAGAAAAATAAGAGAAAACAAAATTAGGCAACAAAAATCAAATAATGTAATAAAAATACATATCTTCTAGAAAAAGTAAAAAGTAGTTTCGAGATCAAATAAATCCGCAAAAATGTCTGTTGGAACCGGTAGATTGACATCTTCTACTGGAGAATAAGAAAAGACAAAATTAGGAAAAAAAAATATCGTATCATTTAATAAAACGAACCATATATTCCAAAAAATGTGGAAAAATAGGCCGGAGCTCAGAAAAATGCGCAAAAATGTCCATTGGAACCGGGAGATTGCCATCTTCAACTGGAATATATGTGAAGAAAAATTAGGCCAAAATTTATATCATTTAATAAAAAGATCGCCATCCTCAATTGGAAAATAAGAGAAGACAAATTTAGGCTAGAAAAATCTTATCAATTAATAAAAAGATCCATATTTTTCATAAAATGTGTATACTAGCACCAAGCTCAGAAAATGATATATAAAAATACTTCCAGTTGAAAATGGCGATATTCCAGTTACAACAGACATTTTTATAGATGCAGATGACGATTTCCCGGTTCCAAATTTTGTCTTCTCTAATATTTTAGTTAAAGATGTCGATTTCCCGGTTCCAACAGACATTTTTGGCCTGATTTTGTCTTCTCTGATATCATTTAATAAGACATTCCATATCTTTCAGAAAATGTGGAAAATAGACCGGAGCTCAGAAATATCCTCAAAAATTTCCGTTGGAACCAGGAGATCGCCAACTTCAACTAGAAAAATAAGAGAAGACAAAATCTAGCCAAAAGTTCATATCATTTGATAAAACGATCCATATCTTCCAGAAAATATGGAAAAGAGCCCGAAGGTCAGAAAAATCCATAAAAATATCTGTTGGGACCAAGAGAATGACATCTTCAACTTAAAGGTAAGAGAAGACAAAATTTGGCCAAAAAATCATAGCATTTAATAAGACGATCGATATCTTACATATAACATAGAAATAGCACAGAGCTCAGAAAAATCCGCAAAAATATCTGATGGAACCGGAAGAACGCCATCCTCAACGAAAATAAGAGAAGACAAAATTACGCCAAAAAATCATATCTTAGATTAAACGATCGATATATTCCAGAAAATAAAGAAAATAGTCTCGAGGTCAAAAAAAATCCGCAAAATTGTCTATTAGAACCGGGAAACCGCCATCTTCAAGTGAAAATAAGAGAAGCCAAAATTATGCAAGAAAAATCATATCATTTAATAAAAAGATCCATATCTTCTAGAAAATATAGAAAATAGCCCCAAACTCAGAAAAATCTGTAAAAATGTTCGTTAGAACCGAAATATCGCCATATTTAACTGAAAAGTAAAAGTAGACAATATTAAGCCAAAAATCATATCATTTAATAAAAATATACATTTCTTCCAGAAAATGTAGAAATTGGCTCGAGCTCAGAAAAATCTGCAAAATAAGAGAAGACAACATTAGGCTATAAAAATCATATCATTTAATAAAAAGATTCATATCCTATAGAAAACGTAAAAATACGCTCGATCTCAGAAAAGTAAGCAAAAGTGTCTGTTGGAACCGGGAGGTCGCCAACTTCAACTGAAAAATAAGAGAAGACAAAACTATGTATAAAAATAACAGATTTCAATACAAAAGATCCATATCTTCTAGAAAATCAAGAAAATAGTCCCGAACTCAAGAAAAATATGCAAAAATGTCTGTTGGATTCGAGAGATCGCCATCTTCAACTAAAAAAATAAGAGAATACAAAGTAGGCCAAAAATAATATCATTTAATAAAAATATTCATATCTTCCGCAAAATTTAGAAAATAGCACAGTGCTTAGAAAAATCAGCAAAAATATTTGTTGCAACCAGGAGATCGCCATCTTCAACTGAAATATAAGAGAAGAGAAACTTAGTTTATATAAATCATATAATTTAATAAAGCATACATATCTTCCAGAAAATGTGAAAAATAGCCCTGAGCTTAGAAAAATCTGCAAAAATATCCAATGAAACCAGGAGATCACCATCTTCAACTGAAAAATCAGAGAAAACAAAATTAGGATTTAAAAATCATATCATTTTATATGAATATTCATTTCTTTCGGAAAATGTAAAAATAACACCGAGCTCAGAAAAATCCAAAAAAATGTCTGTTGGAATCGGGATATCGACATCTTCAACTTAAAAAGACGAGATGACAAAATTTGGCCAAAAAATCAAATCATTTACTAAAACGATACTTCTCTTCCAGAATATGTAAAAAAATCATATCATTTAATATAAAGATCGCCTTATTTAACTGGAAAATAAGAGAAGACAAACTTAGGATATAAAAATCATATCATTTAATAAAAAGATGCATATCATCCTAAAATGTAGAAAATAGCACGGAGCTTAATCAGCAAAAATGTCCGTTGGAACCGAAAGATCGCCATCTTCAGCCGCAAAAATAAAAGAAGACAAAATTTGGCTACAAAAAACCATATATCATTTAATCAAAAGATTTATATCTTCAACAAAATGTCGAAAATAGCCCGGAGCTCAGAAAAATCCAAAATAATTTCTGTTGGAATCGGAAGATAGCAATATTCAGCTGAAAAATAAGAGAAGACAAAATTAGGATATAAACTTCGTAGCATTTAATAAAATGATCCATATCTACCAGAAAATGTGGAAAATAGCACGAGGCTTAAAAAATCTGCAAAAATGTCTGTTGGAACCGGAAGATTGTCATCTTCATCTGAAAAATAAGAGAAGACAAAAATAGATCCAAAAATTATATCATTTAAAAAATTCATATCTTCCAAAAAATTTAGAAAATGGTCAGGCGCTCAGAAAATTCGTCAAAAATGTCTGTTGGAACAGGGAGATCGCCATCTTCAACCGAAAAGTAAGAGAAGACAAAATTAGGCCAAAAAATCATATCGTTTAATAAAAAGGTTCATATCTTTCAGAAAGTGTAGAAAATACTCCCGATCTCAGAAAAACCGCTAAGATGTCCGTTGGTACTGGGAGATCGCCATCTTCAACTGAAAAATAAGAGAAGACAAAATTAAGCTATAAAAATCATATCATTTAATATAAAGATGCAAATTTTATAGAAAATTTAGAGTATAGTACGGAGCTAAAAAAATGCACAAAAATGTTCATAGGAACATGAGATTGCCATCTTTATCGAAAAAAAATAAGAGAAGTGAAAATAAGGCCAAAAAGCTTATCATTTAATAAAAATATTCACTTCTTCTAAAATATGAAGAAAAACATCCCCGAACTTAATAAAATCCAGAAAAATGCCCGTTGGAACCGGGGGATCGCCATCTTCAACTTAAAAATAATAGAAGACAAACTTACGCTATAAAAATCATACCATATAATAAAAAGACCCATATCTTCTATAAAATAAAGAAAATAACATCGAGCTCAGAAAAATCCGAAAAAATATCCGTTGGAACTGAGAGATCGCTATGTTCAACTGAAAAATAAGAGAAGACAAATTTTTGGTATAAAAACCATGTAATTTAATATAAATATTCTTATCTTCCTGAAAATGTCGATAATAGCCCAAACTAAGAAATATCTGCTAAACTTTATTTTGGAACCGGAAGATCGCCCTCTTCAACTGGAAAAAAGAGAAGACAAAATTAGGCTACAAAAATCATATAATGCAATGGAAAAACTACATAACTTCCAGAAAATATAGAAAATAGCCCCAAGCTTAGAAAGATATGCAAAAAAATCCGTTGGGATAGAGAGATCGCCATATTCAACTGGAAAATAAGAGAAGAAAAAATTAAGCCAAAGAACCATATCTTTTAATAAAAAGATACATATCTTCCAGAAAATGTAGAAGCAGCCCGAGCTCAGAAAAATTCGCAAAACTGTCACTTGGAACCGGGTGATCGCCATCAGCAACTTGAACATAAGAGAAGACAGAATTAGGTTAAAATCATATCATTTAATAAAAAGATCCACATCTACAACTAAAAAATAAGAGAAGACAAATTTAGGTTAGAAAAATCATATCAATTAATAAAAAGATCCATATCTTTCATAAAATGTAGAAAATAGCACCAAGCTCAGAAAATAATATATAAAAATCTTTTTAGTTAAAGATGGCAATACCCTGGTTACAAGGACATTTATATAGATGCAGATGGCGATTTCCCGGTTCCGAATTTTGTCATCTCTTATATTTCAGTTGAAGATGGCGATTTCCCGGTTCCAACGGACATTTTTAGCCTATTTTTGTGTTCTCTAATATCATTTAATAAAATAGTCAATATATTCCAGAAAATGTGGAAAATAACCCCGAGCTCTGAAATATTTGCATAAATTTCCGTTGGAACTGGGATATCACCAACTTCAACTAGAAACTAAGAGAAGACAAATTTTGGCCAAAAAATCATAGCATTTAATAAAATGATCCATATCTTCCAGAAAATGTGGAAAATAGCCCGGAGCTCATAAAAATCCAATAAAAATGTCCTTTGGAGCCGAGAGAATGCCATCTTCAACTGAAATATAAGAGAATGCAAAATTAGGCAAAAAATCATATCATTCAATATAAAGATCGCCATCTTTAACTGAAAAATAAGAGAAGACAAATTTTGGTTATAAAAATCATATCATTTAATAAAAAGATCCATATCTTCCATAAAATGTAGAAAATA
>CM061137.1:69159751-69227449 GCA_030789695.1 Scilla litardierei | reverse complement strand
TCTTCCATAAAATGTAGAAAATAGCCTGGAGCTCAAAAAATCCGAAAAATGTCTGTTGGAACCAAGAAATCGCCATCTTCAACTTAAAAACAATAGAAGACAAACTTAATTAATAAAAATCATATCATTTAATAAACAGATCCATATCTTCCATAAAATAAAGAAAATAGCACCATGCTCAGAAAATCCGAAAAATGTCCGTTGGAACTGAGAGATTGCTTTGTTCAACTGAAAAACAAGAGAAGGCAAAATTTGGCAATAAAAATAATATCATTTAATACATTGATTCTTATTTTCCATAAAATATAGAAAATATCTCCGAGCTTAGAAAAATCTACAAAAATATTTGATGGAACTGGGAGATCGTCAAATTTAACGAGAAAAATAGAAGACAAACCGATCAATATCTTCCAGATAATACAAAAAATAGGACATAGCTTAGAAAATCTGTAAAAATATCCGTCAGATCCGGAAGATCGTCATAATCAACGAAAAAAATAAGAGAAGACAAAATTAGGCCAAAAATCATATCATTTAATAAAGCGATCGATTTCTTTCCAAAAATACAGAAAATAGCCCCAAGGTCAGAAAAATCCCGAAAAATTTCTGTTGGAACTGGGAGACCACCATCTCCAAGTGAAAAATGAGAGAAGATAATCAAAGGCTATAAAAATTATATCATTTAATAAAAATATCCATATTGACAATAAAACGTGAAAAATAGACTCGAGGTCAGAAAAATCTGCAAAAACTTACATTGGAACCGGAAGATCGCCATCTCCAATTGAAAAACAATAGAAGACATAATTAGTCTAGAAATATCATATCATTTAATAAAAAGATCCATAACTTATAAAAAATGTATAAAATAGTCCCGAGCTCAGAAATATCGGCAAAAATATCTGTTGTAACTGGGATATCGCCATATTCAACTACATGATAAGAGAAGACAAAACTAGGCTACAAAAATCATATAATGTAATAAAAGAGCCATACCTTCGAGAAAATTTATAAAATAGCACCGAGCTCACAAAAATCCGCAAAAATGTCTTTGGAACCGAGAGATCGCCATCTTCAACTGGAAAATAAGAGAAGACAAAATTATGCCAAAATATCATATCATTTAATAAAACGATCCATATCTTCCAAAAATGTGTAAAATAGGCCAGTGCTCAGAAAAATCCGCAAAAATGTCCATTGGAACCGGGAGATCGTCATCTTCACTGGAATATAAGAGAAGACAAGATTATGCCAAAAATAATATCATTAATAAAAAGATTGCCATCTTCAACTGGAAAATAAGAGAAGACAAATTTAGGCTAGAAAAATTATATCAATTAATAAAAAGATCCATATCTTTCATAAAATGTAGAAAATAGCACCAAGCTTAGAAATTGATAAATAAAAATGTTTTAAGTTGGAGACGGCGAGATCCTGGTTACAATAGACATTTTTATAGATGAAGATGGCAATTTCTTGGTTCCGAATTTTGTCTAAATATTTCAGTTGAAGATGGAAATTTCCCGGTTCTAACAGACATTGTTTGGTTTAATTTTGTCTTCTCTAATATCATTTAATAAAACGAGACATATCTTCCAGAAAATGTGGAAAAATCTCGGAGCTCAGAAATATCCGCAAAAATTTCAGTTGGAACCGGGACATCGCCAATTTCAACTGAAAAATAAGAGAGGACCAAATTAGGCCAAAAAATCATATCATTTAATAAAACGATCCATATCTTCCAGAAAATGAGGAAAATGGAGCTTAGAAAAATCTGCAAAATGTCCTTTGGGACCTAGAGAATGCCATCTTCAACTGAAATATATGAGAAGGCAGAATTAGGCATTAAAATCATATCATTCATTATAAAGATCACCAACTTCAATTGGAAAATAAAAGAAGATAAACTTTGGTTATAAAATTCATATGATTGTAAAAAAAGATCTGTATCTTCCATAAAATGTAGAAAATAGCCCGAAGCTCAGAAAAATCAGCAAAAATGTTCGCTGGAACTGGGAGATCGCCATCTTCAATTTAAAAATAGTATAAGACAAACTTAGCTATAAAAATCATATCATTTAATAAATAGATCCATATCTTTCATAAATAAAGAAAATAGCACCGAGCTCAGAAAATCCGAAAAAATGTCAGTTGGAACCAGGAGATCGCTATGTTCAACTAAAAAATAAGAGAAGAAAAAATTAGGCAATAAAAATCATATCATTCAATATAGATATTCTTATTTTCCATAAAATGTAGAAAATATCACCGAGCTCAGAAATATCTGCAAAAATATCTGTCGAAACCAGGAGATCGCCAAATTTAATGAAAAAAAGAGAAGACAAAATTAGGCCAAAAATTCGTATCATTTAATAGATAGGTCGATACCTTCATGATAATACAGACAATAACCTCGAGCTCAGAATAATCTGCACAAATATCTTTTGGAACCGAGATCGCCATCATCAATAAAAAAATAAGAGATGACAAAATTACGCCAAAAAATCATACCATTTAATAAAACAATCGATATCTTCCAGAAAATATAGAAAATAACGTCGATGTCTGAAAAATCCGTAAAATACAAGTTGGAATTAGGAGACCACCATCTTCAAGTGAAAAATAAGAGAAGACAAACGTAAGCTATAAAAATCATATCATTTAATAAAAAGATACTTATCGACAATAAAATGTAAAAATAACATCGAGGTCAGAAAAATCTGCAAAAATTTCCGTTGGAACCGGGAGATCGCTATCTTCAATTGAAAAATAAGAGAAGACAAAATTAAGCAAGAAAAATCATATCATTTAATGAAAAGATTCATATTTTACAGAAAATGTAGAAAATAGTTTCGAGCACATAAAAATCGGCAAAAATGTTCGTAGGAACCGGGATATCGCAATCTTCAATTGAAAAATAAGAGAAAACAAAATTAGGCAACAAAAAATCAAATAATGTAATAAAAAGATTATATCTTCCAGAAAATGTAGAAAATAATTTTGAGCTCAGAAAAATCCGCAAAAATATCAGTTGGAACCGGGAGATCGCCATCTTCTAATGGAAAAATAAGAAAAGACAAAATTAGGCCAAAATATCATATCATTTAATAAAACGATCCATATCTTCCAAACAATGTGGAAAATAGGCTGAGCTCAGAAAAGTCCGTAAAAATATCCGTTGGAACCAGGAGATCGCCATCTTCAACTGGAATGTAAGAGAAGACAAAATTAGGCCAAAATATTATATCATTTAATAAAAAGATCTCCATCTTCAACTGTAAAATAAGAGAAGAAAATTTTAGGCTAGAAAATTCATATCAATTAATAAAAAGATCCATATTTTTCATTAAATGTATAAACTAGCACCAAGCTCAAAAAATGATATATGAAAATATTTTCAGTTAAAGATGGTGATATCCCAATTATAACAGACATTTATATAGATGAAGATGATAATTTCCCGGTTTCGAATTTTGTTTTCTCCTATATTTTAGTTGAAGATGGCGATTTCCCGGTTCCACCAGACATTTTTTGGCCTAATTTTGTCATCATTGATATCATTTAATAAAACATTACATATCTTCTAGAAAATGTGGAAAATAGCCTAAAGCTCAGAAATATCCGCAAAAAATTTCGTTGGTACTGGGAGATTGCCAACTTCAACTGGAAAATAAGAGAATACCAAATTTGGCCAAAAAATCATATCATTTAATAAAACGATCCATATTTCCAGAAAATGTGGAAAATAGCACAGAGCTCTTAAAAATCCACAAAAATATCCGTTGGGACCGAGAGAATTCCATCTTTAACTGAAATATAAGAGAGGACAAAGTTAGGTCAAAAATCATATCATTCAATATAAAGATCGCCATCTTCAATGAGAAAATAAGAGAAGAAAAACTTTTGTTATAAAAATCATATCATTTAATAAAAAGATCCAAATCTCATAAAATGTAGAAAATAGCCCGGAGGTCACAAAATCCGCAAAAATGACCGTTAGAACCAGGAGATCGCAATCTTCAACTCAAAAATAATAGAAGACAAACTTAAGCTACAAACATCATATCATTTATTAAAACGATTCATATTTTCTATAAAATAAAGAAAATAGCATCGAGCTCGAAAAATCCGCAAAAAATATCCGTTGGAACCGGGAGATCACTAATTTCAACTAAAAATAAGAGGAGAAAAATTTGGCAATAAAAAATTTTTTATATAATATAAAGATTTGTATTTCCCATAAAATGTAGAAAATATCCCAGAGCTCAGAAAAATCCGCAAAAATATCCGTCGGAACCGGGAAATCGCCAAATTTAACGTAAAACGAGAAGACAAAATTAGGCCCAAAAAGCATATCATTTAATAAGACGATCGATATCTTACAGATAATACAGAAAATAGTACACAGCTCAGAAAAATCCACAAAATATCCGGTGGAACCAGGAGAATGCCATCATCAACGACAAATAAGAGAAGATAAAATTAGGCCAAAATTTATTTGTTTTGATAAAATGATCGATATCTTCCAGAAAATATTGAAAATAGCCTCGAGGTCAAAAAATCCGCAAAATTGTCTGTTGGAACTGGGAAACCGCCATCTTCAAGTGAAAAATAAGAGAAGCCAAAATTATGCAAGGAAAATCATATCATTTAATAAGAAGATCGATATCTTCTAGAAAATGTAGAAATTAGCCCTAAACTTAGAAAAATCCACAAAAATGTCCAGTGGAACCGAAAGATTGCAATATGTAACTAAAAATAAGAGTAGACAAAATTAAGCCAAAAAATCATATCATTTAATAAAAAGATCCAAAGCTTCCAGAAAATGTGGAAAATAGCTCGGAGCTCAGAAAAATCCTCAAAAATATCAGTAGGACCGAAAGAATGCCATCTTCAACTTAAATATAAGAGAAGACAAAATTAGGCCATAATATCATATCATTAAAAATAAATATTGCCAAATTTAACGAAAAAAGAGAAGACAAAATTAGGCCAAAAATCATATCATTAAATAAGACGATCGATATCTTACATATAATATAGAAAATAGCCCAGAGCACAGAAAAATCCGCAAAAATATCCGATGGAACCAGGAGAACGCCATCCTCAACGAAAAATAAAAGAAGACAAAATTAGGCCAAAAATCGTATCTTTTGATAAAACGATCGATATCTTCCAGAAAATAAAGAAAATAGCCCGAGGTTAGAAAATTCCGCAAAATTACCTGTTGGAACTGGGATACCGCCATCGTCAAGTGAAAAATAAGAGAAGCCAAAATTATGCATGAAAAATCATATCATTTTATAAAAAGATCCATTTCTTCTAGAAAATGTAGAAAATAGCCCCAAACTCAGAAAAATCAGCAAAAATGTCCGTCGGAACCGAAAGATCGACATATTCAACTGAAAAATATGAGTAGACAAAATTAAGCCAAAAAATCATATCATTTAATAAAAAAGATACATATCTTTTTTAAAAATGTAGAGCTCAGAAAAATACTCAAAATAAGAGAAGACAAAATTAGGCTATAAAAATCATATCATTTAATAAAAAGATTCATATCCTATAGAAAATGTAAAAATACACTCGATCTCAGAAAAATCTGCAAAAATGTCTGTTGGAACTGGGAGGTCGCTATCTTCAACAGAAAAATAAGAGAAGGCAAAATTAGGCTATAAAAATAATAGATTTCAAAACAAAAAGATCCATATCTTCTAGAAAATCAAGAAAATAGTCCCGAGCTCAGGAAAAATACGAAAAATGTCCGTTGGAACCGCAAGATCTCCATCTTCAACTGAAAAATAAGAGAATACAAAATTAGACCAAAAATACTATCATTTAGTAAAAATATTCATATCTTCCACAAAGTTTAGAAAATAGCATAGTGCTTAGAAAAATCCACAAAAATATACGTTGGAACCGGTAGATCGCCATCTTCAACTGAAATATAAGAGAAGAGAAACTTAGGTTATATAAATCATATAATTTAATAAAACATCCATATCTTCCAGAAAATGTGAAAATAGCCCCGATCTCAGAAAAATATGAAAAAATGTCCGATGAAACCAGGAGATCACCATCTTCAACTGAAAAATAGGAGAAGGAAAATTTAGGATTTAAAAATCATATCATTTAATATGAAGATTCAATTCTTTCAGAAAATGTAAAAAAAGCCCCGAGCTCAGAAAAATCCGCAAAAATGTCTGTTGGAACTGGGAGATCGACCTCTTCAACTTAAAAATAAGGGAGGACAAAATTAGGCCAAAAAATTATATCATTTAATAAAACGATACATCTGTTCCAGGATATGTAAAAAATAGCCACGAGCTTAGAAAAATCTGTAAAAATGTCCGTTGGAACCGAGAGATCGCCAACTTGAAATGGAAAATAAGAGAAGACTAAATTAGGCCAAAAGATCATATCATTTAATAAAACAATCCATATCTTCCAGAAAATGTGTAAAATAGCCCGAAGCTCAGAAAAATCTGCTAACATCTCCATTAGGACTGAGAGAATGCCATCTTAAATTGAAATATAAGAGAAGGCAAAATTAGACCAAAAAATCATATCTGTTGTGAAGGGAAAAGTAGAGTAATAGGTGTGTGTGTGGTTAAGAGCCCACTACCCTCATATTTATAGCTTTCAATGATGGGGCGGATACCCAATGGGCCTCATGGGCCTATTCATAACACTTCCCCTTATCCAACCAACATTGAATAAGAGGTGGATTCTTCAGCATCCGAGTTAGGATAATTGCCTTGTTAAATAAATAACAGTTAATCCATAACTTTCCTTGTTTTAGGGATGTGTCTAGGGGTGGATACTTTAGGATCTAGAGTCAACGAGGTTGCCTCGTCAAAACCTTGACTACGGAAAACCCTGTGGGAAAAAACCAGTAGCCAAGGGAAAAAAGTACAACTCTGCAGTTGACTCCCCCTCATCTGACCAAGATTCAGGCTTGCAAATTTCCTATGAATCTATACATCAGTCTCCTACATATCTATGTGTTCATAGTCCTCTCATCCTGACCCAGTTTACATTTCTTCACTCTCCTCATCCCAATCCCATATACAAGTTTCTCAAAGATACTAGTAGGCAGGGATTTGGTAAGGAAATCCGCCAAGTTATTACATGATTGGATCTTCTGTACCTCAATCTGCTTTTGCTTCTGAAGGTCGTGCGTCCAAAAGAACTTGGGGGGAGATATGCTTCGTCTTATCACCTTTGATGTAGCTGTCCTGTATCTGGGCTATACATGCTGCATTGTCTTCATGGAGAGGAGTAGGCGCAAGGACGCCGGTCATCAGGCCGATGGAGGTGAGAATGTGCTGGGTCACAAAGCGTAGCCAGAAACACTCCTTGCTTGCTTCATGGATCGCTAGAAGTTCTGAGTGAATGGATGAGACGGTTTTCATGGTCTGCTTTACAGATCTCCAGGATATGGCAGTGCCGCCATAGGTAAACATGTATCCGGTCTGAGACTTCTCTGTATGAGGATCAGACCTGTAACTTGCATCAGCATAATCAACTAAACCAATTGATGCCCCTTTCTTGTAAAATAGACCTAAGTCTATGGACCTTTGGAGGTAGCGCAGAAGATACTTGACTCCGGCCCAGTACCGCTGTGTAGGTGCAGCACTATATCTGGTTAATAAGTTGACTGCAAATGCTATGTCAGGACGAGTGCAGTTTGCCAGGTAAAGGAGTGCACCGATAGCACTTAGATAAGACACATCAGGGCCTAGTACTTCCTCCCCCTCTTCCAGCGGCCGGAAGGGGTCTTTATCCACATCCAATGATCTGACAACCATTAGGTTACTGAGGGGTGGCACTTATCCATTTGGAACTTTTTCAACAAGTTCGATGTGTAAGTTGACTGATGTAACATAATCCCATCGTTAAGATGCTCTATTTGAAGACCTAAACAGAATTTTGACTTTCCGAGGTCTTTCATCTCGAAAGTTTCTGTCAAGCTTCTAGAAATCTCGGCGATCTCTTCAGGAGATCCGATGAGGTTCAAGTCGTCCACATAGACAGCTATAATGACAAATCCTGTTGCCTTTGCTCTTATAAAGATGCAAGAACAGACTGGGTCATTTGTAAATCCTTGTTTTGCAAGGAAGTCGCTCAGTCATCCTTCCAGATTGTTTTAGACCATATAATGATCTTTGCAGTTTCACTGAGTAGATGTCATGTTGTCTCTCTTTTGGTACTGCAGGCAAGGAATTACTATCAGGCAATCTCATATAGATGTCTCGGTCTAAGTTGCCATATAGGTATACAGTCACGACGTCCATAAGCTGCATATCTAAATCCCCTTGGGCTGTTAAACCAATGAGGAATCGGAAGGTGATTGCATCCATGACCGGGGAGTATGTGGCTTCAAAATCCACCCCTGGACGTTGGGTAAAACCCTGTGCTACAAGCTTTGCTTTGTAGCGAACGATCTCATTTTGTTCATTTCTTTTTCTAACAAATACCCATTTATAACCCACATGTTTTACACCTTTTGGTGTCTGGACTATAGGTCCGAAGACCTTATGTTTGGTGAGTGAATCCAACTCCACTCCTATTGTCGCTTTCCACTTTGGCCGATCATCTCTGCTTTGACATTCTGTCAGAGAGCATGGTTCAATATCATCGTCGCACTACACGACGTTGATGGCAATAGTACACGCAAATGTGTCATCTATGGATGTGCTCTTTCTATCCCAGTACTCCCCAGTTCGTACATAGTGTATCGAAACTTCATTTTCTCCCGGTTTTTCCTCTGTTTGAGAGTTTGGGAGAGATGGGGTAGCAGGGCTTATAGTAGCATCATGTGGTGGTATTGTTTTACCATTGCCAAGGGTCCTACTCTTTCGAGGGACTTGGTCCTTGGATCCCGGTGGTCGTTCTCTCTTTTTAAGAAGTCCAACCATTTCTGCTGCATGCGGATTGCATCCATTTTGCGGTATGTCAATCCTAGCTGGAGTGTTAGCAGCAGGGACGTGTGATCTGCCAATCTTCTGGTTGTCAGTAAATTTTTTCGGCAAGAGATGGACAGTGTTTTGGATATGGAGAATCTTCATGACCTCCTCCTCCTCGCACTGGCTTGTTGGCGGATCAAAGTGACATAGTGTCTTTGTATCCCAAGTGATACAGTCTGAAGCTTTGGGCTTCTTTGTTTGTGAGCCTAGTCTTGGGAATGATGTCTCATCAAATTCACAGTCTTCTAGACATGCCTTGAAAATGTCTCCCGTAAGGGGTTCTAGGAATCTTATTATGGAGGGGTGTCAAACCCAACATAAATACCTAGGCGACATTGTGGATCCATCTTTGACCTTTGTGGTGGTGATATGGTGACGTATACTGCACAACCAAATATTCTCAAGTGTGAGACAATTGGTGGGGCTCCAAGTGCTAGTTGCATTGGAGAAGATGACTGACCTCCAGAAGGTCTTAATTTTATTAAATATGCAGCATGCAAAATTGCATGGCCCCATGCATTCACTGGCAGCTGGAATTGAAGTAATAATGGACGAGCAATCCATTGCAGTCTCTTAATTAGAGATTCTGCTAACCCGTTTTGGGTGTGAACATGCGCTACAGGATGTTCGAATTCAATGCCCTATGCTTGGCAATAGTCTAGGAAGACTTGTGATGTAAACTCCTCCGCATTGTCCAGACGGAGTTTCTTTATCTGGTAGTCAGGGAAGTGGGCCCGCAACCTGATTATCTGAGCTAAAATCTTAGACAGAGCTAGGTTACGGGTGGACAGTAGACACACATGTGACCACTTAGTAGATGCGTCTATCATGACCATAAAGTACCTGAACGGACCATTTGATGGGTGTATAGGCCCACAAATGTCTCCGTTGATTCTTTCCAGAAAACTTGGAGACTACATGTCCACTTTTAGTAGAGAGGGTCTCGTAATCAGTTTACCCGTGTAACGGGGTGGACATGGGAATTTCCCTTTTTGAAGAATCTTCAGGTTCTTCAAATCTATACCCCTTGAGCTTTTTATGATGCGATACATCATAACAGATACATGGTGTCCCAGCCTACTATGCCAGAGTTGGAATTCTGGTGTTTGGGGGGCACTGCAGGTGCTCCGCCATTGATGTTTCTGGAGTTTGAATACTTGTTTGGTAGAGTCCCGAGGGGAGTCCCTTGAAACGTTCTACAATGGTTCTTGAACCATTTTTAAGAGACGTTACAAGCAAGTTTTCCCTTTCATTTTCCTCGACCGTCTCTAAGTGATACCCATTTAAACGGATATCTTTAAAGCTTAGGAGGTTTCAGATAGATTTAGGGGAGTATAACGCATTTCTAAGCGTGATTAGTGTGTTACCGGGGAGCAATATGGTTGCTTCCCCTGATCCTTCGATTATATTAGCTAGCCCTGAGATTGTTCTCAGTGGACCAGAGTAGCTACTTATGCTCATAAAGTAGTCTATGTTTTGAAGGATCGAGTGTGTCGATGCACTGTCCACAAGGCAAATAGATTCCATATCTATATTAAGAAAGCCATTTAAGCAGTAAATAATATGAAAAAAAGAAATCTACTTTCATTTAAGATGCTCAAAAATGTTTGACATGGAATAAAAACTAGGTACGATGCATAAAGAAGATACATTGCTAGCAAATAAAGATTGTTTATATGTTCCATATGTAGAGAAATGTATGCCCTCGTGGCTATTTATCTTAATGAAACATCTTGTTCAATAAATGAAAGTATTCTTTCTGGTAAAGTATTGTCTGAGTTGTTCATTACTCGGATTATTCCCTTGGATTCATAGTTAGGTCTCACATGTTTCGCAATGTAGATTACGATTATGAGAAATGTCTGACCTCTAATAACTTGAATCTTAAAAGTGTTCATGGTCATAGATGTGTCGAGATAAGGGATATAAACTCATCGGACAGACCATTGCGTCCTTGTCTGGTTGGTCTCATAACCAAGCAACTTGGTGAAGTCGGAGACAAGACGCAGGTGCTCAGTAAAAGCTGAGTTCACTGAACGACCCAAACAAGGAGTTATTAAATGGTTATACATTAACTAAACTATCATTAATAACTCTAGGTGATAATAGGTAAGTTGGTCCTTAGGACTTGAGATCATTGTATGAAGCTATGTGTGAACAGTGTCACTTAGGTCTAAAGATCTAGCTTCAAGGCTAGGCCTGATGAAAGATCTTAGGCTGGGTGACACTCGAAACATATGAGCTGAGTAGTGATCAACAGAGGATTCGTCTCTTCCATTAATGGGAAGTTAGTGTCGCAGGTCAGTACGGCTCTCGGTAAAACCTTGGCCAAGGTAGGTTGTAACTTGTACAACCTGTATGTACCAGAGACCGATGTATACTGACCACTGCTAACCAATGGGGTTGATAGTGTACCATACCCTAGACTAGCCGAGTGACATAGTTATGACGAAGGGACTAAAACTGCGGAAATTATCACAGTCACAGTCAGAGTGATTTCGTCGGCACTCTTGCCTAAACGAACCAATCACGTAATCGATGATCCTGAAACAAGGACGACACCTACTGCTAGTGGTCACTGTCGTCTTGAGACTTCGAGTCTCGGCCTGTAGTAAGGGTCAGGCTGTAGGGTCTCACACCGAGTAACATTCACGTCGTAGTAACAGATAGAATGTATAGAGGATATCATTAGATGTAAAGAGAATATTAAATTCGCAAGTTGGTTATGAGTTTGGAGCATTTGGGAATGGAGGAAATTTCGTGTGGAATCCAGAGGATCAAACCGTGTAGGAATCGGAGCTCGGATGAGCCCAGAAACGCAAGAAAGGCAAAAGGAGAAATGGGATAAAACCCACTTGGGTAAACGGGCGCGGGCCGCTGACCCAGCGGGCCCGCCCGCTGGGTGCAGCGGGCGCGGCCCGTTGTTGCAGCAGGGCCGCCCGCTGCCCCAGCGGGCACGCCCGCTGGGCACATCGGGCACTGCCCGCTCTCCCAGCGGGCCCGCCCGCTGGGCGCAGCGGGTGCGCAGCCCGCTGGTGACAGCGGGCTGTGCCTGAGCGGGCGTGCCCGATCGGGCGCGCCCAGTGACCTTAGGCGGGCGCACCTGCTAAGCTTAGCGGGTCGCCCGCCACTTAAGTCGTTTTAGGGTTCTTTGTTGAAACCCTTGACGGCTACGAAATTTGAGTTTTTGCTCAACTTTGAGCAATTGTTTGAGGGGTCAAACGAACTCGGATTTCGTCGCCGTTTGTTCCTATGCGTTCACCATCACTAGCTCTTCGAAATGATAACTTGTATCATCTCTGGAGCTCAACGATGAGTGAAGATTAATTGATTGAAAGTTAAGACTTTATGAAAGCTATACTAACTAAATTGAATTAATCCAAATCCCTCTTCCTAACTTTTGTCCCACATTGCTCATGACAAAAGAAGGGGAGCCGGCCTCCTATATAAATAGGTGTGCACTCCCTTCTTTGTTTTTTGCACCAAGTCTCTGATTAAGGAGCTCATGAATATTTGAGCAAACTTAATCAAGACTAAATTTATTCTCTTCCTCTATAAATTTTTCCTGTCCTCCAACTGAGTCCTACCAAGGCAACGAGGAGGTCCGAATCTGATTCGGAAGTCTACGTCGCGGGTTTACTCAAGTGAAATCTTCTACGGCTAGTGATGGGCTCGGAGGCAAGGTGCACTATGGGAGCTGATCCAGTTCATGGCGAGGAGCGACGTAACACGGTTAAAGGGGCGGCTCAGATCATGGAGCGCAAGACGGAGCGGAACATCTTGCCTGCTCCAGGGCAAGATTCCGGGTGAGTCAATTTTATATGCAATTTGTTTAGATTAGTAGTTATAACTTTCTCGAGTTGGTCAGACCCAACTCGAGTCAGTAGATTTCCTGGCTTAGGGAATTTTTCCTTAGGGCTATATTTATTAAATAGTTTAATAAATTATCTTTCTGCTGTTTATTTTAATTTTGTTCGTCCGACTTAGGACGAATATTTTTAAAATTAGCTCTAAGGGACCTTGAAAATCCCTACAGTGGTATCAAAGCCAGATCTACTCTGTTCTATACTGCTTTTTAACTGCATGTTTTAATTATGTGATAATTAGTTTAATGGCGCATTCTTGTTTTATTTTGATGTCACAAGAAGGACTTGCTAGGTTAGCCATTAATTGACTCTTAAACTTTATGTGATAAATTTTAACACCATGCTTAATAATTTTAAATTTTTTAAAAATTACCTAATGGACGATTAGGTTAGCCATTAATTTTCCTCAAACCATATGTGATAATTTTGAGACACTGCTATGTTTTAAATTGTTTAAATTGCCTATTGGACGATTAGGGTAGCAGCATATATTTTAAATCCTTATAGTTGATAAGGACTTAATAAAAATCGTCTAACAAACCCATAAAATTTTGAATTTTAGGGATCCACTAGTTGATAAGGATTAACTAGTTGTAATTTAAAAACCACTTAGTTGTTGGACGAACATGGAAATGATGACAACACCTTCAATGGATCATGATGTCGGTCAATGTGCTTGGCTAAAGTTTTTGGACCAACCTAGCTAGACTGGGTAACAAGTGGTCCTGGCTTAGTCAATTCCCTGGCCGCGTCCGCTGGACCGCAAGGTGTCGATTCATAACTATGTAAGTCCATCGACTATACCTAAGTCAAATACGATAATAATCTTATTCAAGATAAATCGTAGCCCTCCTTGTTTTAGGAGTTGGCAACTGTAAGAAACATGTTTCGGTTGTTGAGCTACACTCAAGCCGTGACATGTCAATCTTATAGAAACCGATTTCTTGATTGACATCTTAACCTGACTGAAACCGTTGTCTCATCCCTCGAGCTTCGGCGTAAGTCTAACCAAGAATGTAGTCTAAGACCTGACCCAAACCGGCATGTCGTGCATACACCGAGCAAAGGGGCAAGTCAGGCTAGACACGAAAACAAGGGTCCGACTAGGCTGGCCATTGTGATCCGGTTGAGCACACTCATGATCACAAATGACTAGGGGTAAAATCGAATAGGGAGTCATATTTTGATATGATCGACAAAGAGTTCGTCTACCTACAGCCGAGTCGAACGACTTGTTGAGCTACACTCAAGGTCGGGCAACTCAAGGTTGTTGGATTCCTGCTCCCATTTAATTTTAATCATGTTTTGGAGAAAACGATCGGCTTATTAATGGGAGAGTATAATTGGATAAAAACCCATTCTAATTATATTTAAAAATATTTTGAACACATGCTAATTAGGAGTTCTAATGTTTGCAGCATGATGAGTAAGATAAATAATATCCGAGATAAGAACTTATTAACTGGTTATAATATTAATAGTGACTCGTCTAAGAAGTCTATAGCAGAAAGGGAACAAATGAAGGAAGTCTATGCCTTAACTTACAAAATGCAAAGTGTAGTTCTTTCAGTTAATACTAATGCATGGGTGTTAGACACCGGTGCAGGTTCTCACATCTGTAATCAGTTACAAGGATTGAGAATCAGTAGAAAACTTGAAAATAATGAGATAACTCTCCAAGTCGGAAACACAGCAATTGTTGATGTTGTAGCCGTAGGAGATTTTATACACACATTAGCTGGTGGAGCTAACTTGCTTTTGAAGCAATGTTACCATATCCCAAATTTCCTATGCAATATTATATCTGTCTCAGCTTTGGCTAAAGATGGTTATAATTTCACTATCAGCGGAAATGTCATGAACATTGCCCTTGATGGTAAGTTGCTAGGATTTGGGACACTCAGTAATGGAATATACACTTTAAGCAATAAGGTTGTATTAAACGTTAATACTAGAAAACGTAAGGAATCTAGTTTTAATGAAACCTATCTTTGGCATTGTAGACTAGGCCATATCTGAGAGAAGAGACTCAGCAAGTTACATAAAGAGGGGCTCTTGGGCCTCTCGAATTATGAGTCATTCGACACTTGCGAGTCTTTCCTCAAAGGTAAGATGGCCAAAACTCCTTTTGCAAGTCAAGGGGAGAGAGTTATCGAACTCTTGGGTCTGGTACATTCCGATGTATGTGGGCCCATGTCTACATTAGCCAAAGGTGGATTTTCATATTTCGTCACGTTTACCGACGATCACTCAAGGTTTGGACATGTGTTCTTGATGAAACATAAGTCCGAAACATTTGAGCGATTCAAGGAGTATCGTGCCGAAGTCGAAAACCAGACTGGAAAAGGTATTAAGATTCTTCGATCAGATCGAGGAGGAGAATACTTAGGCCATGAATTCCTCACTTACTTAAAAGAGAATGGGATTCTCTCTCAGGTCACTCCTTCTTACACACCTCAACATAACGGTGTTTCAGAAAGGAGAAACCGGACCTTGTTAGACATGGTTCGATCTATGTTAAGTAAAGCTGAGTTAACTACTTCCCTCTGGGGCTATGCCCTGGAAACTGCTATATACATTCTAAATAAAGTTCCGTCAAGATCTGTGCATTTGACACCGTATCAGATATGGACAGGGAAGAAACCCAGCCTCAATCACTTGAAGGTGGTTGTCCTGCATATGTCAAAAGGAAAAATCCAGACAAACTGGAAGACAGATCTATACTGTGTAAATTCATAGGGTACCCAAGACATTCATTAGGTTATATCTTTTACCATCCAGAACAGCAAAAGATTGTTGTCTCTAGACATGCCACCTTTCTAGAAAAGGAATTCCTTGTGAAGGAATCCACTGGCAAAGTAATTGATTTGGATGAATGCTCGGAGGAAGTACCCACACAGCAACAAGTTTCGGAACCAGTGGGAGAGTCAGAACTTGACATCTCCAAACCAGTCAGTAGGAAGTCAAGTAGGATTCCTCGAGCCCCCGAAAGGTACTACGGTTTTCTCGTAGACGGGGAAATCGAGGATAGCATCATAATAGATGATGACCCTATTAACTTCCAGGAAGCCATAAAGAGTATAGACTCTAACAAATGGCTAGATGCAATGAAATCTGAAATAGATTCCATGCACGTGAATAAGGTATGGACCTTAGAAAACGTGCCCAAGGGAAATGTTCCCATAGGCTGCAAATGGATCTTCAAGAAGAAGATTGGAGCAGATGGAAAAGTAGAAACGTACAAGGCTAGACTGGTTCCAAAAGGATATCGTCAAATTCTAGGAATAGATTATGACGAAACCTTTTCACCGGTAGCCATGCACAAGTCTATTCGGATAGTGCTCGCTATTGCTGCCTACTACGACTACGAAATCTGGCAAATGGATGTGAAGACTGCTTTCCTAAATGGCGATTTGGAAGAGCAGATTTACATGACTCAGCCAGAAGGATTCGAAGTCAGTGGGAGCAATGGAAAGGCGTGCAAGTTGCATAGGTCCATTTATGGACTCAAGCAAGCGTCAAGAAGTTGGAACATCCGTTTCGACAAAACAGTCAAAGAGTTTGGTTTTGTCAGAAACGAGGATGACACATGCATCTACAAAAGGACCAGTAATAAAAATTCTTTAGTCATCCTCGTTCTATACGTAGATGACATTTTGATAATAGGCAACGACATAGAGATGTTGAAGTCTGTTAAAAGATGGCTATCAACCAATTTCTCCATGAAAGACTTGGGAGAAGCATCCTACATACTGGGTGTGAAGATCCATAGAGATAGATCTAAACGGATGCTAGGACTCTCCCAAACTAGGTACATTGAAACCGTGTTAAAACATTTTAACATGGAAAACAGTAAGGGTGGTTCATTACCAGCCAATCATGGGATAACCCTCACCAAGAAGATGTCTCCACAAACTGACTTGGAAAGGGCAAAGATGACCAAGATCCCATATGCTTCTGCTGTGGGATCTATCATGTACTCCATGATTTGTACCAGACCCGATGTCGCTTATGCACTAGGTGTAGTAAGCCGATATCAGTCTAACCCGGGAGAAGAGCACTGGAAAGCGGTCAAGACAATTCTTAAGTACTTGAGAAGGACTAAGGACTTGATCTTGGTTTATGGAAGTGAACACCTGAATGTTGAAGGGTTCACAGATTCCAGCTTTCAAAGTGATATGGATGATAGCAAATCGATCTCAGGATATGTTTTCACTCTCAACGGAGGAGCAGTCAGTTGGAGGAGTTCCAAACAAGTCACTATTGCAGACTCCACGATGAAAGCCGAATACATAGCGGCCAACGATGCAGCAAAGGAAGCAGTCTGGATGAAGAAGTTCATAAACCAGCTCGGGATGGTTCCTGCCGTTGAAAGTCCAATACCGTTGTATTGCGACAACAATGCAGCCATCAGCCTGGTTCAAGAACCTAGATTCCACAAGAGATCCAGACATATTCTTCGCAAGTATCACCTGATTCGGGAGATAGAGCAGAGGAAAGATATAGAACTCCTTAGAGTCTCTTCAGAAGACAACTTTGCAGATCCATTCACAAAGGTGGTGGCACGTGATCGTTTAGAGAAACTAGCGTGTAAATATGGTATGAGATACCAATATAAATAAGCCTGAGTGCAAGTGGGAGATGTAGAGAAATGTATGCCCTCGTGGCTATTTATCTTAATGAAACATCTTGTTCAATAAATGAAAGTATTCTTTCTGGTAAAGTATTGTCTGAGTTGTTCATTACTCGGATTATTCCCTTGGATTCATAGTTAGGTCTCACATGTTTCGCAATGTAGATTACGATTATGAGAAACGTCTGACCTCTAATAACTTGAATCTTAAAAGTGTTCATGGTCATAGATGTGTCGAGATAAGGGATATAAACTCATCGGACAGACCATTGCGTCCTTGTCTGGTTGGTCTCATAACCAAGCAACTTGGTGAAGTCGGAGACAAGACGCAGGTGCTCAGTAAAAGCTGAGTTCACTGAACGACCCAAACAAGGAGTTATTAAATGGTTATACATTAACTAAACTATCATTAATAACTCTAGGTGATAATAGGTAAGTTGGTCCTTAGGACTTGAGATCATTGTATGAAGGTATGTGTGAACAGTGTCACTTAGGTCTAAAGATCTAGCTTCGAGGCTAGGCCTGATGAAAGATCTTAGGCTGGGTGACACTCAAAACATATGAGCTGAGTAGTGATCAACAGAGGATTCGTCTCTTCCGTTAATGGGAAGTTAGTGTCGCAGGTCAGTACGGCTCTCGGTAAAACCTTGGCCAAGGTAGGTTGTAACTTGTACAACCTGTATGTACCAGAGACCGATGTATACTGACCACTGCTAACCAATGGGGTTGATAGTGTACCATACCCTAGACTAGCCGCGTGACATAGTTATGACGAAGGGACTAAAACTGCGGAAATTATCACAGTCACAGTCAGAGTGATTTCGTCGGCACTCTTGCCTAAACGAACCAATCACGTAATCGATGATCCCAAAACAGGGACGACACCTACTGCTAGTGGTCACTGTCGTCTTGAGACTTCGAGTCTCGGCCTGTAGTAAGGGTCAGGCTGTAGGGTCTCACACCGAGTAGCATTCACGTCGTAGTAACAGATAGAATGTATAGAGGATATCATTAGATTTAAAGAGAATATTAAATTCGCAAGTTGGTTGTGAGTTTGGAGCATTTGGGAATGGAGGAAATTTCGTGTGGAATCCAGAGGATCAAACCGTGTAGGAATCGGAGCTCGGATGAGCCCAGAAATTCAAGAAAGGCAAAAGGAGAAGTGGGATAAAACCCACTTGGGTAAACGTGCGCGGCCCGCTGACCCAGCGGGCAACAGGGCCGCCCGCTGCATGCAGCGGGCGCAGCCCGCTGGTGACAGCGGGCTGTGCCCGCGCGGGCGTGCCCGAGCGGGCGCGCCCAGTGACCTTAGGCGGGCGCACCCGCTAAGCTTAGCGGGTCGCCCGCCACTTAAGTCGTTTTAGGCTTCTTTGTTGAAACCCTTGACGGCTACGAAATTTGAGTTTTTGCTCAACTTTGAGCAATTGTTTGAGGGGTCAAACGAACTCGGATTTCGTCGCCGTTTGTTCCTACGCGTTCACCATCACTAGCTCTTCGAAATGATAACTTGTATCATCTCTGGAGCTCAACGATGAGTGAGGATTAATTGATTGAAAGTTAAGACTTTATGAAAGCTATACTAACTAAATTGAATTAATCCAAATCCCTCTTCCTAACTTTTGTCCCACATTGCTCATGACAAAAGAAGGGGAGCCGGCCTCCTATATAAATAGGTGTGCACTCCCTTATTTGTTTTTTGCACCAAGTCTCTGATTAAGGAGCTCACGAATATTTGAGCAAACTTAATCAAGACTAAATTTATTCTCTTCCTCTATAAATTTTTCCTGTCCTCCAACCGAGTCCTAGCAAGGCAACGGGGAGGTCCGAATCTGATTCGGAAGTCTACGACGCGGGTTTACTCAAGTGAAATCTTCTACGGCTAGTGATGGGCTCGGAGGCAAGGTGCGCTATGGGAGCTGATCCAGTTCACGGCGAGGAGCGACGCAACACGGTTCAAGGGGCGGCTCAGATCATGGAGCGCAAGACGGTGCGAAACATCTTGCCTGCTCCAGGGCAAGATTCCGGGTGAGTCAATTTTATATGCAATTTGTTTAGATTAGTAGTTAGAACTTTCTCGAGTTGGTCAGACCCAACTCGAGTCAGTAGATTTCCTGGCTTAGGGAATTTTTCCTTAGGGCTATATTTATTAAATAGTTTAATAAATTATCTTTCCGCTGTTTATTTTAATTTTGTTCGTCCGACTTAGGACGAATATTTTTAAAATTAGCTCTAAGGGGCCTTGAAAATCCCTACACCATAACTAGAGAGTGTCGTCTCCCATGAAATCTTCAAGAGTCCATGTGGTCTCTGGCGACGCTGCGCTCTCTATCAGGTTTGTCTCAACTCGAGGCTTGAGGCTTGCCTGGTATAGGTCCTGTAGTTGTTTCTAGGTGCGGCAGATGCTGGACCAGTGGCCCATCATTCCGCATTTGGAGCACTTATCCTCCCAGTCTTTCTTGGGAGTACCACCTTTGGACGTCCACTTTTGCTTCTTTTCCAGGAACTTCTGGTTCTGAGGAGGAGCTTGAGGAGTGGCCTTCTTCCGCGTCTTTTGTTCTTTCCATTTCTGGAATTTAGCCTTCTTGTCCATCTTCTTCTTCTGGAAAGACTGGAAGTGTGCTCTGTAGGAGGTGGCAGTGGGGCGGAGCCAGGAGGGCGCAGGTTGTGAGTAGCAACCAACAAATCTCTGTCTTGTTCAGCCATTAGTAGGCATGAAAGCAGATCAGAGTACTTCGTGAACGTCCTCTCACGGTACTGTGTAAGGATCCTGTCTATGGAGAAAACACTAGAAGGGGGGTTGAATAGTGTTTAAGCAATTTAAAACGATAGTTACACCAAATTAAAATGCTAACCAACAATATAGTGCGGAATTAGAATTAAACCCAAATAAGAAACAAATGCAAACACAATTATGTTTCTAGGGTTCGGATTACCCAAGTCACTTCCCGACTTGTTCCCGGTAATCCTACGTTCCTTCCACCCGGATACCTCCGGATACTCAAGTTAGAACCCTAACTTGAGGTTTCCTTAAAACCCACTTGTAGCAACCCTACAAGTGAAATCGAATACAATCGATGTCCTTGACTCCCACAACTTGAAAGCAAGCAAACCGCTCTCACAACCCGAGAGCAAATTCAAATAATGAAAGTTATGAAATAATGAAAGCAACACGTATAATCACCTATGCCTTGAAGAAGAACTTGAAGGAGTGGTGTGTTGTGAGTTGAAGACTCTCTTGGAAGAGAGGAGAAAGCCATGTCTCTTGACTGCACCAAATACCTAGAGGATCACTCTTTGGTTCTAGGTTAGAGAGCAAGAGATCAAAGATTGGAATTCTTAGGTCTTTGGATTTGAGAGCTTTAAACTTTAGAAAATGAAAGCTTAAGAGATTTTGCAATAGCTTAGGTGACCTTTCAATGGAACAGTAGAAGGCCCTTATATAGGTTTCTCAAATCCACAAAACAGTTTAGGCAAAAACCCTTTAGGAATCCGTGAGAAAATTCTCAACGGATAGAATCTGCGCTCGAGACAGTTGACTATTGAGGAAACCACAATCGACTGTTGCACAGTCAGTAATGGTAGGTGAGAATTCATAACGGTAATTACCACGTGGACAGTCGACTGATGAAGCAAAGATAGTCGACTGTTAAACCAACAGATGACTGTAAATCCTTCTGCAGGCGACTGGCCGAAAGATGTGTAAGTTGAATGAAATCTGGAAATCTTGTAAGATAACAGGACAGACAACTGAAGCAGATAATACAGTCGACTGTTAATCACAACATGTGAATGTACATCCTTATACAGACGACTGTCAAATACCCTGAAAATTTTCAGAGAGCTGAGTCAATGAATTGGCTCACAGACAGACGACTGTTGCAGTATAAACAATCGACTGATCCAAGGGACAGTCGATTGTACATTCAACATTAGTCGACTAGCAGTAAAAGTCAGATCAACAAAGTTTGGGCAGAAGATAGACATTCGACTGATTTACAAAACACAGTCGACTGTCACTTGGACAGGCGCCTGTGAATCGTTCATCAGTTGCATGTGCGAAATAAACAGAGAGGCCCAAAACTAGATTGTAAAAGTTTGTGCATAACAGGCGACTGTAAAACAAAACACAATCAACTGTTTTTGAGAAAGACGACTGTAAAACGTTCAGCAGTCGACTTTTATAAACAATCCAAGCACAATCACCAAAGAAATGAATTGGAGTCTAAGGACGAATGATCTAATGATGTCCTAAGACTAAAATGATGATGTGTGTAAGTGCTCCATCAAGGTTCTACTTCTAAGCTACATACTAGAAGAGATAAAAGAAATTTACATTCACGAAATCTCTCTTCTATCCATTGCATGAGCTTGAAGTCTTCATGGAGCTTCAATCAACATCTACAATCACCTAATCCATTTTCATTTGCCTTCAATGAATGAACTTTGAGAGTCATCCATTGCTAGTAGATCTTCATAAATAGCTTAGGCAATGGATTAACTACAAAATAGGGGATTAGTCACAAGTATTTATGTTTGCCCATCATTAACACCAAGTAGGGAGAAGTCCAATACTCAACATTCTCCCCCTTTTTGATGATGACAAACAAACATAAACAAATAGATAAATAATTGTGCGTAATGAAAACTTACTCCCCCTACATAGATGCCAATCAAGTTAGTCAACAAATAATAGGGCATGTACATATCAATTGAAGCGAATGAGTAAGATACACATGAATTTAATTCAAGAAATCTAGGAATTAAAATCCATATTCATTGTAATCTTTCTCCATCTGAATCAAGGCAACTTCAATCTTAGATTCAAAGTGTTAGAACATACTTAGCACATTCATTATGAATCTTGTAAGTTTATTTCTCTCCCCCTATGGCATTATCCAAAAAGGTGGGAGTAAATAACAACAACAATAATCGTGTTAAATACTGACTAACAACAATCAAGGAGTATAAAGATATAGAAAATCAAAAACTCATAAAAGCACATCATATACTTATGTGAATAGAGGAATTGAAGTCCAATATCAACATTTTAGATATACGAAACAAAAATAGCTTCAAAAATGCATCACATCAGAGATAGCATGAATAAACCAATATCAAATCCTATATTGTCTCACAAGCGCATCATAAGAGAATAAATCATACATGGAGACAATATGGCAAACATCACACAGATAAGATAATCAATTATACAAGGTGTGACACATGATTAAACAGCAACATCATATATCTATTATACATTTGACAGCGTTTTTTGAATTCTAGGGCTGCCTAGGACAAGACAAAGAGTGGCTGAGATTTCATCTTGGAAATCTATGGTTGAGATGAATAGTTGCAAAAATTTTGAAGGGAAAAACTGAAATTTTGGGGGAAAATGGTGTTTGGGAAAAGAACAAAAATTTGAAAAACTAACTTTTATCTTTTCCCCAAAAAACATCTCAGCTTTAATCTCTTTCCCCAATGAAACCTCAGTCCTTGCCTCTTCGTCTCGCTCTATCATTTCCCACACCCGTGTGGCTAGGGCTTTATTTTGAACGCGTCTCTTTACTTTTCTCTCGCCCTAAAAAGATCCAATGGTAATTTTCGAATCCACTAACGGCTGGGAGTTCACCTCTGTCTTCCTCTTTCGCCCCTTTCTCGCGATCGTCTTCGTCCTCTGCTAACGCATCACAACGAACATCTCGGCACGTGCTGAGGTAAATATGCCTTCACTCCCCATTTCTGCGACCAATCTTCAAATCTGATCGCATCAGATACATATCTTTCTGCGTTTTTCGATCTATTCACTTCTTTATTGTTCGATCGGTGCCAGAGTTAGCGGCGGATTCAGAGGTTCTAAACATGGTGGCTGGAACAGCGGGGGTGATTCATCAGAGCATCCCGGTGCTCGATGTGAAGTACATAGCATCCCGAAGGGGATCGACGAGATCGTCGACGTTATGGCGGCGGTGACGCCCCCATCTTCGCCGACGATCAGCCACGTGGCTGTTGACGTCGATTCTGCCTGAGCTGGTGCGTTTGGATCCGATCTTTTGCTTCGTGGTTTGGTTGTTTTTTTAGTGAGACTTGGGTTGCGTGATCTGATAGTTCTGTGCGTTGCCTTTGGAATTAGGGTAATGATTTATTTATCAATGAGAATTATCGTTTTATAGCAAAGTATTTCCTATTTTTTGTATTGAATTGTCAGGTTTACTGCTTGCTGCAGTAGATTTGGGAAATTTCTGGTTTTTTCCCCTTAGATTTCCTTTTTGGAAAAAATTCGCTTTGCACGGCCTTTTCTTCTCCTATTTTTCTTTTTATGGCAAGATATTTTCATTGATAGTCACTGTTTTCGGTGGGTAGTTGTTTTCTTCGGACGAATTTCCTCTTTGTAAAACAGAGGGGAAAGATCAAAACTTTTTGTTTGGATAGAAACGCAAATAAATAAGGTCTTTAAGTAACTGATTAGATGAACAGGTTGAAGGTGAGAAGTATTCCTTACTGTATTAACGCAATAAGGTATGTAAGGATCAGCGAGCTTACATCTTATACAGCAGGGTAAAAAGCCTTCCACCAAACTGAGGGAGCGGCGGCGGTGACCACCTGAAAACTGATCCCGGCCACGTCGACGATGTGGCGGATAGCTTTGTCCTAGCTCCATATCCACGCCCCGGGGCGATCTTGATCCAGCTGCTATCTACGACCCCGCCTCAACGGACATGGTTTTGTTGGACATGGTTTGGATTTTGTTGGCAATTAGTATTTTGTGAAAGCTTTAATTATGTCTTCAGAGCAATTTATTTCATTTGATGGGCAATTGGAATATTTTTGTTTAGTTTGTAGTTTGTAAATTGCTTATAGATGCTAATACAGGTTATAAATATGCCCGAGTAATAGTTGTAATTCCATTGCTTATTAGTTACAATCATGATTATCAGCTTCATATTTAAAAGACAATCACGATCCAAGTGGCATGCCATCAAAGTTTACTTAGATTGAAATCATGGTAATCGCCAGCATACTTAAAGACAATTGGTGAGCCAAACGTCATGGTAGCAAAATTTATTTAGCAACATTAAATGTTGCATACCTGTAACTATGTTTATGTAATAAAAAAATCATCCAAGAGTCTTTCACCAAAGCGAGGCTACGAATGAAGAACACTAATTAAACCATGTTCAGTGGAAGGAATGAATAACTTCCAGTTCGTCAAAATTAAATTAGTACAAATAGTGACTGTGCTTAGAATGTCGCCTTATTAATAGAATAATTTACTAAAATAGAACTAACGAAATCCTCAGAAATCAACTCAACGAGAAAATCAAGACAAATTTGCTAATAAACCGATGCAACTGAGAATACTAAATATAGTGGGCGCCTTTGGCACAGAACAACAAATTATCATAAAAAATTAGCGGGGTGGGTTGAAGGCGCCCGCTAAAATTCTTTACCGTATTTTGTTGCTCTGGGCTAAATTTTTTAATGCTATTTTGTTTTCCCGTGTCGAAGGCGTCTGCTAAATTTTTTAACGCTAATTTGTTGTTCCGCACCGAAGGCACCTGCGCCGAAGTAGTTGTTCTGCGCCGAAGGCACCTGCGCCAAAGTTGTTGTTCTATGCCGAATTTGCTGTTCCACGCCGAAGACGTCAACGCCAAATTTGTTGTTCCGTGTCGAAGTCACCCGCGCTGAATTTGTTGTTCCGCGTCGAAGGCGCCCACGCCGAAATTGCACGTGTCGCTAAATATTTTTACACTAATTTGTCATTCTTTTAAATTTTGGCTATGAAAATAATTTTTTGGAAACAAAGATTTCACGGAGGAAAATCTTAAATGAACCGTGCCCACGGGCACTGGTTATGACTAGTGTATATATATATATATATATATATATATATATATATATATATATATATATATATATATATATATATATATATATATACTGGTCATAACCCGTGCCCTTAGGGCACGGTTCATTTAAATTATTCCCCACTCAAAATCGTGGATCTCATAATTTTAAACAAAAATCAATAATTAAAGTATAATAATTGCTATTGAGTTCACCAAAAATTGTAGGTTCCCACAAAATGTAGTTCAGAAAATTTAGTCGTCCCAAGAATTTTGGTTCTCCATAAAATTTAGTTCACTCCAAATATAACACGTGCCATAAGGACATGATTCATTTAAAATATTCACCCCCTCAAAATCTTGGATCCCCTAATTTTAAACGAACAACAATAATTAAAACACAATAATTGTTATTTAGTTCCCCCAAAAATTTTAGTTCTCTCAAAATTTAGTTCTCATGTTCATTTAAAATATTTCTCCATTAAAATCTTGGATCCCCTAATTTTAAACGAAAAACAATAATTAAAACGCAATAGTTGTTATTTAGTTCCACCAAGAAAATTTAGTTTCACCCAAAATTTAGTTTCCTCTAGAAAATTTAGTTCTTCTTAAAAAAATTAGTTTCCCTCAAAATTTAGTTCCCACCAAAATTTTAAGATTTCCACCCCTAAAAATTTTCACGAAGTCTCATTCTAACCATTGGTTCCTTAAAATTCAAACCCAACCGTCCTTCTAACAATATTGTTGTCCTAATCTGCAAATCGATTTAAAAACATCCCTTAAATATATAATAGTTTTTAACACTTTTTTCAATGCAAAAATGTGGATATATGTTGGAGCTTTGAGGCTGTACTTAATGCAAAAAATGCAAAAATCTCGGTATGCAGCAATGCTTGTTACCCATCAAGTAAAATATACGGGAGCTCCACTTAATTTTAGATCACAAATATTCTTTTTTGATATAAAGAATGGAATAGCATGGAAAACAATTTCTAAGTAACATGATACTAACGACCTACCCTTCTTTATCATAAATGGACGATAATGATATTAAACTCAAATTCCATAGAGAATTATTGAAAGCAAAATTCATAGGGCACTGTTCATTTAAGATATACCACACAAAAACTTAGTTCGCCAAAATTAAGCACAATAATTATAATTTAGTTCCCTCAAAAATTTTAGTTCCCCCAAAATTTACTTACCACATAGAATTTAGTTCCACAGAGATGGATTTCTACCAAATAGGGCAAACACATACATTAGCCATAAGAGCCAGGAAGGTGTAAATCCAACTAACTCCTTCACGCTAAAAAAGAGTACCTAATTGTCTACATATAGAAAATCACAAATGAATTTTATGTAATGATTTTGCAATTAAAGGAATTTAGCTTCATGGCATGGTTTCAATAATAAATAGGGGTGTGCACAGGCACTTGGTACCCAGATACCCAATTGGAACCTACCGAATGGGTAGGTTTCAGGTAGTTACCTGTTATTTCCGAGTATGTTCTTAGTAGGAAAATTAAAAACCAGTGTCCATCGGTTCAGTTTCCATTGTACATGGAACCGATAACCGATACCCCGACCCAGACCCGATACCCATAACCATTTTCAATTGTAGGAATAAAATCTCTACACATGACATAATGTCTGGGTGCAATTGGGTTTAATCTTTTTTTTGGATAAGGATGTAGGCTTTTGTTGCTAGAACAATTTCACGTTCAAAATACTTCATTTATCGATTTGTTTTAATGTTTTGATTTTATTCATCATTCTTCCTAAATGGTCCTACATATCTCACTTAATTTTCAATATACATTCACAGTTCTTTCGCATGGTACCAATTGACAGTAAATCCGTGGAAACTCAAAGAGAATGACGAACTTGCAAGCTACAGATGATGTTGCAGTCAATAAAAATATTGTCACACCAAGACAAAGTCACCTTTCAGTGATGTCTTGCAAGAGTAACGTGCTACAACTTGCAACTACTGCTTTGAGTTCAAATTTGGCTGATAACGATGTACCCATTATAGTTAATTGTACTGTTACCAAGATACAATTTATATGTACAATTTTTTTGCTTCATATGTGAAAAACCTCTTTCAAAAATACACATTTTCCAGTACAAAGCTCAAGCATGACAATTATGTAGTTACACAATAATTTTGAGGGCGTCTGTAAAAATAAACCATTATGAACTATAGAAACATCTCAAGAACAAAGTTTGAATTTCAGAATATAAAGAACCAAAACATTTCATCAATAACACTCAAAAATACAGTACAATGAGTGTAGCATTGCTCTAATGAACATGAAAACAGGACAATGGAATGCAAAGATTCCAACTTTACACACTCGGTGCAAGTTCTTTTATAATAATACAGACATTCAACTATATACATAATGGGTGTTAAAATGATCTACATAATAATAAAGCATTAGTGCTTGAGAGCAACCTGGATTGTTTTCATTCATTCACGCAAATGCAGCTTGATCCATGGTCCTGTATCAGCTTCAGTTTATTTAAACAATTCCTCCTCCTACATTTGATGTTGGTATTGATCATAAAACATTCATTGATGCAAGGATCCAAATTGCTGAACTACATCGGACCACTGTTGCACAAAGTAAAGAGACGAAATGAAAAATGTTGCATCATCCCTCTCAGTCAACATGTAAAATTTCGGCCTTTGAACAATAATTTGAACCTCCATTATTCCCTTCAATCATGCAGAAGTTAAAATAACCAATAGTGAATACCTCAATTTTTGCCAATTGTTTAGAAACATAACATGAATAACCTATATTCACTATTGTAGCTGCTATGAATTGAGGTATGAATAATGAGCAATGGCTATGAATTGAGGTATTCACTATTGTTGGCAGTTTGTATAGGCTATGAATTGAGGTATCCACTATTGTTGGCATATAGGTTTCACTCTTGGTGGCAGTTTGCATATAGGGTATTCATACCTCAATTTATGCCAGTGTGCATAGAAACACAACAGGAAACCTATGTGCCAGTTTGTCTGAATAACCTAAATGCATAGAAACACTACAGGAAACATACAACAGGAAACCCCCTATTTGTTTCAAACACATCATCATGAGCATCTGATGATTCATTTCCAACATGCATTATCTGAATAACCTATATGCCAGTTTGTTGGGTAATTGTTCTAGATGTAGATCCAGTTCAACATTCATTAGTAGAAACTCATTTAGAATTCATCAATAATCTTACTCCTGAATTAAAAAAGTACCATAAATGTTATCAACACTCTGAATTTTGCTATCACGTCCAGCTAGTTTGATCTTACCAATTGGCATGAAGCTTGTGATGAAGAATGTAAATAGTTTCCAGCACATTTTCCTAACTTGGGAACAAAATGGCAATAATTTGGTTTTGATCAATCTACTGGACATTTAGATTCTTTCCATCCAGTCCTTAGCCAGGGAAATATATTTCATGGAATTAACCAAGGTCACTGGGCAACTTAGAAAGAAGACATGTTAAATTGAAACAATCAGCAGGGCAAGTTGAAAAGAAGAAAACACATGTTTTAATGTAAAGACAATGAAATTGGGGTAATCTTTAACTTGCTAACTGAAGATGTGTATAATGTCTTTTTGGATGGAATATTAGAACAGGGGAAGTTTCAGCAATTTACCATAAAAATATCATGTTCTTTAATTCATCCACTTGCATACTTCCAAGGTTGATTCCATACCACATAATACTATGACAAAATCAGATAACTGGAAACACAACACTAAGAGACATCAACTATATCTGAGCTCGCATAGAAACACAACAGAAACTCAAATCTTAGAAATTAATCATTAATTGCTTACAGTATTTGTGCCTTCTCACTAAGATTGAATGTTTTTTATAGAACTTTTGCACTGTGAATTAAAGAATGAAGATTAATTTTACCTCAACCATCCCTGGGCTCGCATACACCTGAATGATCCCAGCTAGCTATGTGTTGTTGCAATTGTATAGCAAATTTCTAAACTAAATCTTTATGTTCTGCACTGTCAGCAGCGCTATGGCTATTGCATCCTCATCTACCGCATTCTCCTCCTCCTGAACCTTCTCTTCAACGGTCACAATGGCTTCTTCCTGAGCAATCGCGTCATGATACACAAACCAAAGAGACATCTTTTAGATACCCAAAACACAATTTATTTTTTAAAGAGAAAGGAGTAGCTTTTCCCAGAACTTTGCATAACAAAAAAAGAAGCAACATTAGGGGTTTCAGAGATCAAAAATGAAAACAATTTCATAGATTTGAAGGCTCTTTCATATGGCTGAATACATTATTTCTTTCAGATGAACTATTTAGCATATCTTGTATAGTGAAATTTCTAGCAGATTAGCAAGGGAATGGGCATTGTGTTCAATCCTGAGATCATGCAATTGTTTGTTATGAGCAAGGCCTTCACTGTTTATTCATGGTTGAAGCAACAACACGTCCCAAAGTCAAAATTAAAGACGAAAGACATGGCCAGGATTCTTGGTTTTGGCTTGTGAGATGAATTGTTCAGCTTGATTGAAAAGCAAAGTGTGAATCCTTCATAATAGCCTAACATGAGGAGAAAGTGGATCTTCTGGCGTTTTAAGATGGCATCGACATTTTTTTGGCATTTGGTCTCTGATCACTATGGATTTCATTTTGAGATCATGTGAGTTTGCAAACTGGAATGATACATTCTCTACAGGAAATCTGGGTGTCTTTACTGCAAAATGTACTCAAGGGTTCTAGGTCCTTTAGTCTTGATTATATCTAGGCACCAAACATGCAAACCCTGAAGATACACTTGGTATTTGTTGGAAAAATGGAGAAAAAGAGTAGTTTTTCATAAACATTGTAGAGTAATAATAAATTGTCGACACATGAAAACTTTCTCCTTTGGTATCGATTTGTTTTGTATTTTGTGTTATTTCCACGGTTTTTGTTGTTCATGTCCTTACTAATTAAAATAAATGGTTGCATTAAGCTAGATTTTGGATTATGCTGACATAAAGTATTCAAAGATCTCATTTACTCTTATTATTTCTTCTGTTTGGAAAGGCCAAAAAGAAAAAAGTTGTTAGTAAGCCATTTTTTTATCAATGTTAATATTTTTGTTGCCTTAAATTTCATACATCTTTTAACCCTTGCTTTTTATAATCCGTTGTATGATGAAGAACAATATTATGGAAGGAATTGTCATTAAAATGAAAGTATTTTCAATTTCATGGTACTGTTATCAGTAACATGTTATCAGTATCCTGTATGCTATAACATTATCATGAAATAAATGATTTATCATAAAACTAACCTACAATCAACCTCCTGGGAAATGTCTACACCTAAAAACTATCAGTAACATGTCACCTAATAATCAAATCTTATGGGATTGGCACATTGACACCCAAAGCTGGCATAATCAATAGACTACAAAGAGGAAGCTTGGGGACAGTTTTGTGGGAGGGGAAGATTAAATCTTTCTTCTCTCAGTCGTATAACAACAATACCCCCATAAAGAAAACAAATCTAAACCAAGATCTAATCTTTCTTCTCTCAACAGTAAAACAACAAAAACCCCACGAATAAAACACAGGAAATAATAACATTGGCCATGGAGACGACCTTGAAGAGGTAACCATCGTCGTCGTCTGATCTATACACCATTAATCATATAGAGCTCTATTGAATGAGGAGTTAACTTGATGCCAGCGTGTTATATTCAGTCAGGTTAGTTTGTTTAAGGATTCTACTTCACATTTCCAAGTTTATCATGAGAGTTTGTAAAAAAAGAACTTGTCTTTAAAGCTGTTCAAATCACATATATCTTAGCAATACTGTTCGAATATGTAAAGCTGGACTCAACTTGTCTTTAAGAATATGAAGGTACATTCTTCCAAGCTGCATGCATCAAAATTAAAACTTGAGAAGGAATAATTTCTATGAAGCAATACTAAAAAGGATAGACAAAGTACTTGAGAAACAAAACTTGTTTAAGTGTATAATAAAAGGACAAATCAATTGCAATGTAAAAAAAAGTTGAGCACCAGAAGGGACCAAAGCAAGTCAAAAGTTCATTTCATTGCTAAGAATGATAACAAATACAAATGAAATAAAATAATTAGGATAATAGTGACACTTTTTATTTAAATATGCAAAAGAAAAACCAAATTATAAAAGGCATAGCAACATAAATCAAGAACACATGAATAAAAACACAATATTAGTGAAATACCAACTGCAGTTTCGATTAATTCAGTAACAAATCAGTAACACACCAAAATTCAATATCCCAAATATGCATCAGAAATCAATAGTGCATAGAGAATTAAGTATATATTAGTGATCTACAATTAAACATTTAATCCCTTAAGCATGAAAAATGCCACACTCTCACATTTGCTTCATAAATGAAAGACTACCATGATCTCGAGCTTCCCAATTTTGGAGCTGACCACATTCAAACCCACCAGCAGCTCCATGCTTGCGTGCAAAGCATCTTTGTTCAAATCTACAAAATTTCAATCAAAAAACAAAATTAGTTTATAACCCGCGAAAAGAGCAGAATTTTTATAGAATTGCATATATGTACATGAAGCATTTGTGAACTAATTAGAGGATACATGAAACTAAGGACATGTTTACAATTGTTTGTCAATATGTCTTGAAATTCATTAACTTCAACAGTAACACTTTATTAAATGATTTAACAAAATCGGGTTTGTTGCTATACACTTCATGCTAAAGAATCCTTCCTCTTTCACTAATACATTGGATGTAGAATAGAAAAAAACATATATATCACCTTAACAATTTTGTTCGAATCTGCAAAGCTGGACTCAACTTGTCTTTAAGAATCTCAAGGCATATTCTTCAAACCTGCACACATCATAATTAAAACTTGAGAAGGAATAATTTCTACGAAGTAATACTGAAAAAAATAATTTCTAGGACAAATGGAATGAGAATAGAGACTTGTTAGTGAAAAAGATATGAAAAGCATTTTTTCTGCACACAAAGGAAAAGTTGAGCCATGATTTCTCTACTTGCATTGCGACAGAGACCCTCCTCCCATTGTCAAATTCAAGCAAGTTACGCATTCATTTACACCACGAATCACCACTGGTATCTACAAATTAGATCAACAGTTTTAAAATTTTGAATGAAAATTATAATGTCGAATTGGCACTTCTACTAACATACCTTATAAAGTGTTGGATATGAATTTTGTATAGGCATACTGCTATGAAGTCTGGGCGGTAACCATATGCTGGATTAAGGTAATATGCTGCAACATAGAGTGGGTGGAGAAAAAGAGAGCCCCAGTGACTATCAATCACACTCCAATATGGACCATACATCTCCTTATCATCACCATGGACATCTTTTATCGACAGCATAGCCCGATACATGTCCTGGTAAATAGATGAGATAGGTAAACCATCATCGTTGTCTACCTTTTTAAGCACATCAACAATTGGGCACACAGATTTATTTACAAACTGTATCTTCTTCCAGAATGTAGCGTTCAAAATAATCATTTCAGAGTCTTTGCCTCATCTGGCTTCGCTAGCTGCGAAGTATGTCATTTGCTTGATTGGAGCATTTTCCAAAGAACATTCATGTGATCTATCAAGCTCTGTAAAGTGCGAAATTTTGAAAATTTTGATTTGAAAAGCTAGACCGTTTGCTCATCAGGAGGAATGGAAAAACCAGACATTTTGCTCATCAAGAGGAAAGGAAGTTAGTGAAAAGATCTGGAATTTGAGCCCAAAATGATTGTCTAACTAAACAAATTAGCAAGTTTTTAGATAAAAAAGAAAGAAAAATTCTAACCTGTGGTGAGATCGAGCATTTTTTTCACTTGAGAAAATTTCCCTCAAAAAATTTCCAAACTTTGACCATCTCGTGAAGATTTCAGCTGAAAAAATTTCCCTCTTTAAAATATCCACTCAAAAATCTTGGATCCCCTAATCATTTTACCCCAAAATACTACATAATCTTCCCAATTCTAAAATCATTTATCTACTACCAGTTTAACTTTAAAATTTGGCAGTTTAGCAGAAATTTAAGCGCAAAGATTGAAAAAAAAATCCCAACTTCTTTTGTTTCCTTTGACAACTAAAAAGAAATTCCCTTTAAAATATTCCAAACCTTCAACATTTTAATTTTTAAAACATATAGCTGGGGAATATAAGTTTTATAGCTAATTTCCAAAAGGGCGAAATGCTTTGGATTATAGAAGGTCCAATTTTAAAATCAAAATTAGAAGACTAAGATTGTAAAGATCAAATCTTTGGCAATTAGACTGGAAAATTTAATTATTTGTGTCCATGACAATTCTCCAAATGACCCCAGCAATTCCAGCAGATAACAACCCCCAATTTCCCAACAAAAGAACTTCATATTCTGATGTAAAAATGCAATCCTTAACATAAAAATCCCCATTTTTTACAACTAAATCAAGTTTTTAGGCTAAAAAATAGATGGACTCTATATGGTAACATGCTAACATCAATGTCAACATGATATCAGGTGTAGAAATAATAAGTGGATTGTACAACACCACCAACTATAGGTAGTCAAACGTCCTAATAGATGGACCTCATGTTGATTATAAAAACTTAAAATAACAGAACACAAAAGTACCAGCCTCCTTTTTATTTAGGGAAGGCCCATGTTGATCTTCTCATTTATGGATAGCCACACGTCCTTTTCTCAAAATGACATAAAACAACAACAAATCCATGAGAGGAAAAAATATTTCTCTAGTATCTAAGCATGCAAACAACAACAATAAATTCTATAGAAGAACCAGCATTTTATTCTTCTTTCAGAACATTAAAAACAGAACTTTTTTGTTTAAACGTGCAACCTTTATGCTTGTTCTTGTAGTATGCTACTTATGGACATAACAACCAATAACAAACAGAAATTTTTGCCCCTTGTTATCATTCAATCTATCATTTCAATTTCATTTAACTGGCTTAATAATTATTCACGATTATTTCTACATCTAAAACAATTTTATCTGCATCATAACCTTCCCCATCTTTACCCTATCAAAAACGTCATATGGCATCATCATCACCTCCTAACAACCCATCATCTCTAGAACACTTTTAGAGAATATTGTAGGAAGAAGTTGTAGCGTGGCCTCGGATGAAGTTAGAGCATCAATTGTGCTAAAGATTCGATTTTTCCTCAAAAAAGCCCCTTAAAAAGGATAAAGATTTCCCTGAATGAAAAGCCACTCAAAAAAAATCTAAAGATTCATTTTTTCCCTCTTCGGTTGGAGGATTTGAACCGAAATATGAATTGGGTCTTCAAAAATTAAGAAAGAGAACTATAAATAAATATTAAAATGGAATAATTCAATCAAGTTAATATTAGTTCCTCTAAATAATTAAAGATGTCTAAATGTCAAAAGAAAAAATCCTCAGCATATAACCAATGAAATGATAAATAGATGTGTAAGCATTTGAATTTTTTAGAATTCAAAGCATGAATTAAATTCATCAGAAGTTAAAAGCCAATTATTTTCATGACCACACAATTGCAATGCGTCCAAGTTAACAATTTGAAATTGGATAATGCAAACCTAGGATCATAATCGAAGCTAATAAATACAAAATACTTAAAAACAATGTCTTTAGAGAAATTCACTTATCATAAAAAACAAACAATAAAACCCAAAGCAAGGCGGATTCTTCACTCTAAAATTCAATATTTCAGTAATTTCTGACCAAAAACCCATATGATCTGGACACTATTCACCTTGCTAACTTGTAGATTCAACTATAACAATTTTTGGCGACAGACACTATTCACATTGCTAACTTGTAGATTCACCTATAATATTTTTTGGCGACGTTTAGAATTTCTCTTGTATCATTTTGCCAATGTAAGTTTGTGTTTTCACCTCAAAGTAATTTCTTCACTGGAAATAGTTGAGTTTCAGTGCCTGACCCATCAAACACGCATTTTTCTCCACACTTTGTTGCACTATCCATGATCCCTACGGAAAGAAACAGATCGAATTATAAAATAAAATAAAATACTATGATTAAACACGTAATGGCAAAAATTGGTGCAAAAAAATAGATAAGATGCCAACCGGCATATATGAACACATTACCAACCTTAGATATAAACAGGATGAGCTTAAATCATGAATTCCTATATGTATCGTCTCTTTTTATGAAGCTTTGTAGTAGGGTGACATTCTCCAATGGTGAATCCATTATATAGTATAAAGCAAGGGTGTACAAACTTGAACCAGAACCAGCGACCTGGTTAAGAACTTGCAATTAGATATTCAGAACTCGAAGGCGCACTAAGAATTTGAGAATTAGGTATTCACAGTTAAGAATGTAGGAAACAAAGCATCTGTATGTTCACAATAAAGAAGAATTTGATGGGGTCTTGGAGTGCAGAATTCTGCAAAGTTCAAGGGTTTTGCGTGAATCAAAACAAAATTTAATTCTGAATGTAAAGAGTTACACAACTGATAAGAACCTGAACGATACCCCCAGGTCGACCACCAACATCATATTCAATATTTCAGTAATTATTCAGCTATTCTTCCTTGTGTAACGACTTAACATGTATTCAAAAAAAATATGGAGACATGTAAGGTCGCAATAGATGGAAAACTGAACGGCATGGATCATTGATAAAGTTGGTTTATGGTGTGATTTATGGCAACAATTGTGATACAGGGAAAATGAATGATCATTGAGAAACCTTAGTTCTCCAATTAATACAAAGGCAACATTATATTAAAGCCATCAAATAGTGAAATTATTTTGAAGCTTAAAGGTGAGTAGTTCTATTTTCAACAAAACAACATGGAAAATGAATGGTCAGAAAGTGAAGAAAGATCATCATGTATTGGTTAGCATGAGATGTACAACTAAAAGGCATGCAACCATCATATATTTTCACATTACATTTACAAACTTCACCAAGCAAAATTTAATATGATTACAGATAAAGAAGACATGTTTCAATCTAAAAAACAAACACTACACCATTTAACCAAAATTTTATGCAACCTCACGAAATAAGCTAAAGCACGCCAAAGATTCAAAAAATTCAAAAATCCTTCTCTCGGGCATATGAGCATTCACAGTATGTAACAACCTTCAAAATTCAAAAATAATCATGAAAAATTTAAAATAAAACTGCACAAAATTCACAGAAAAGGAAAAATTATACCTTGTGGTAGCTGATCGAATCGGGGGGTTTTTTTGGGTTTCTTCGTAGCCTCGTAGCAGATCTGGGGGTGGTTCTCATGCGGGCGATCTTGGGCGAGAGTAGGTCTTTGGATCGTGGCCAAACGCGAAGAAGTTTGAAAAAAAAGTTAGGATTTCATCAATTAAGCGAAAAGGATATTTAATCGAGATCTGCGATCAAGACATGGACTCACTTCTTGAGATCCGGAGGCTGACCAGATCTGCTCATGGTGTTGACGATAGGGAAGAACGAAGCTACTGTTTCGACATGGACTCACTTCTTGAGATCCGGAGGCTGACCAGATCTGCTCATGGGGTTGACGATAGGGAAGAACAAAGCTAGGGTTTCGATGTCGCTGGGCATGGATGGTAGAGGAAAAAGGTTGGAAAGCTTGGAAAGCTTCAAACGTGAAGCAAATTTGAAGGGAGATCAGAAGTTTTACTCCTGATAGCATAGAGAGAGAGAGGGAGGGGGAGAGAGGGAGACGAACGATGGGCTTCGAAATCTATGCTGCTGTGCTTGGGTAGAGAGAGAGATTTCCCCCCAATATGTTTCCGCCCAAACGTTTCCCCAAACGTTTCAAAAACATTTATCTCCCTCTGTTGCATGCGGGACCCACTCTTTTGGTGACTGGGACAAAATTTTGGTGACTGTGACAAAGTCTTGCTGACTGGGACAAAATTCAAAAAAGGTTGTGTTTTATAGAATAGATATATATATCAAAGACGATATGAGTACACATCAGATGGACATCACCATGTCCAACAAAAAATACATACAACATGATCCAAAAAAATACATCATGATATCAACGTACATCAGCATCAGAAATCCATCACACATCAAAATACAACCAACAATCAAGCAAGCTCAAACACACATTTATGAGTGAGCTTCTTCAGGGGCTGCAGAAGGAGAAGCGGGCTCTGTGACAGGAGGTGTATCCTCTGGAGGAGGTTCAGAAGTAGCAACAACAGCAGCATCAGCAGCATCCTGAGTAGAAGCTAACCCAGGATGCACAACGACATCAGTGACGATGGGCTGAGGAGGCACATGAGGCTGAGGAACAAACTGTCTCAGATCCTCAGGGAAGGGTATTCCCTGATGCATGAAGCAAAGGGAAAGCAACCTATAAAGTCCAAAGACCATCTCAAAAAGAATATCACGAGATGGTGGAGCTGAGGTGGAAGGCTGGTCAGCTGGAGGAATAGTGGAGGAGGACGGAGCTGATGTAGATTTCCTCTTCTTCGAGGCAGCCTGCAGAGCCGAAGAAGACTTCGAATTTGTAGATGCATCGAGGAGAGGACCAAAGGGCATGGGCTCGTAACGAGACAAATCGACACCAAAATGTCGGAAGACAAGAGTCAAAAAGACCACCATATAGAATATAAGTGGAGGAAGAAGTAAACTCGACCTTGTCTATCCTGTCAAGGAGGACACCGGCCCAGTTCACAGACATCCCAGAGAAAATCGCATACATACACCTCAGAATATCTTGGGAAGGCTGGTCAGATGATCCATACTTCGGCAGGATGTTGGACTTCACCACTAGGTGAACTGCCCAACCTCTAGCCGAAAACATAGACGACTTAATACCTGAATCCATGGTTAAGGGTATCACACGAAACATATCTCGAAGGACAGACTGGCCAAGCTCGTCAATATCAGAAATGGAAATGTCAGAGGAAAGAGATCCAGTACAAGGAATCCTAAGAATGTTCCTAATAGAGTGGGAGTAATCTGGATGTGGGTTCCCTGAACAACGGTGTCAAGAACTCCGGTGGTAGAATACTCATCGCGAACGCGGTTAGCATAGAATAGCTTAACCAAAAATGGGTAAGCTCTAGGAGATTCGCTCTGAGAGAAGCAAAAAAAGATCGGCCAAGTGGGTAGCAGACAGAATATCTGAAAGTCTCTCAGCCGTAAAGGCGGGAAAAACGATGTACCGCTCCCTAAGAAGTTTGATCCCTAAAAGAGAGTGGAATTTTGCCAAGCAAAGGTCATCTCGACAAAGTGGAACAAGGGGATCAGTACGGGGCACTACGGGAGACTCGCCTCCAGAACTCGAAACAGAAGCAGAAAAATGGGGAGCGTCAGCAGTAGGCTCATTGATGGTAACACCAATGCACTTCCGCTGACGCTTGATCAGGGGATCAGCGTCTGAAGATGGAGACTCTTAGGGAGAGTATCCCTGCGAAGCAGAAAGCGAGGGAGAAACGGCTTGTTTGGTATGGGCTTTGTAGGGCTTCTTGTTCTTGGCTATAGGTTTCCTAGGAGCCCTAGGATTCTTAGAACCCATGATCTTTCCCTTACCCTTGGTCTTGGGTGCCATGGAGTCAGTCAATCGAAAGAGAGAGAAACAAAAAGCGATGAAATCGAAGGACAAAAAACGAACGACATACTCGAGAAAGAATGACAAACCAAGTCGAGAAGACACGAAGACGCAACAACGAAACAATCGACTTGCAGGGAGGAGGAGATCGACGGCGACGGCTGAGGAAAAGAGCGGGAAGTCGATGCGTTTCAATCGGAGGAGAGAGAAAAGCAAGTGTCAAAGTGAACCGGCTCGAAGTATATATGAAAGAGGGAATAAATCTGGGCCGTTGGATCAAGGAATCGACGGCTCAGATCGAAATAGTGAACCGTCACAAACAGGAGACAGTCGACTGATGAACAAAAGTCAGTCGACTGGATGAAGTGATAAGAATTAGTCTCAGGAAGACAGACAGTCGACTGTTGGGTAACATATAGTCGTCTGTCCGATGGACAGTCGACTGTACTATACACATCAGTCAACTGACCGAGAATCAATAAACTTCATTAAAAAGACAGAGAGCACTGTAAAATTTCGACAAAGAGAACAGTCGCTTGATGACTAAAATTCAGTCGCCTGTTAAAATAACAGTCGACTGAAAAATAGTCATCAGTCGTCTGTGCGAAAGATACAAATTTCTGACTGAGAAAAGTAGAGTAGGGCAGTCGATTGTCGAAGGAAAGACAGTCGTCTGTCCTGGTCCAAAAATGCACAGTAAGATAGAAATCCAGAGAATAAGAACACTCGCCCTAGGACCTATACTCTAATCACAAACTCATCATAAAAACAATGTAATACGATAAATCAATTGAAATACAAATCTCTAAGATCAATGTCAAAGAAATCATGAAATCACATAAATTGCAATTGCCTTTCTTAAACACATATATATGATAAATCAAGTCAAGATAGGCAACATGATGATATGAGCTCAAACAGTGTTATAACAAGTATGTTGAGCTTCTAGATTTTAGATTCACACATAATTCCTAATTCTCCACACAACCTCACAAATGAATCTTCTTTAAGAGGTTTTGTGAAGATGTCGTCAATTTGTTTTTGGGTTTCAATGTACTCTAAGATGATGTCCTTCTTAGCTACATGATCATTTATAAAATGGTGTCTCACATCTATGTGTTTGGTACGGGAGTGATGTACCGGATTCTTGGAAAGACATATAGCACTTTGGTTATCAACCATGATAGGGCAAGTATCACAATTGACACCATAGTCATTAAGAGTGTGTCTCATCCAAAGGACTTGTGCACATGCAATATATTCCGCTTCAGTCGTGGATAATGACACCGAATTCTGTTTCTTAGAAAACCAAGAAACTAGGGAATTTCCTAGAAAATGGCAAGTGCCACTAGTACTTTTCCTGTCGGACTTGCATCCGACAAAGTCGGCATCACTATATGAGATTAACTCATATGTGCTAGATTTAGGGTAAAATAACCCATAATCTAGAGACTGATTGAGATAACGAAATATTCGTTTAACCGCAATCAAGTGTGACTCCTTAGGTCTAGCTTGATATCTAGCACACAAGCATACGGAAAACATGATATCTGGCCTACTAGAGGTTAAGTAAAGTAAGCTACCGATCATACCTCGATATAGACGAATGTCTACATCTTTTTTGTTTTCATCTTTGTGCAGATGTGTAGTTGTACTCATGGGAGTCCTTTTGCTTGAAGATGATTCCATTCTGAATCGCTTTATAAGCTCCCCTGTGTACTTTGTCTGATGTATGAAGGTGACATTCTCCATTTGTCGAATTTGCAGTCCAAGGAAATAAGTGAGCTCTCCCACGTGGCTCATCTCGAATTCATCCTTCATAGACTTAGAAAATTATTGACAAAGATTAAAGTTAGTAGAACCAAAAATAATATTGTCTACATAAACTTTAATAAAGAGAATGTCATTTTCATAATCTTTAATGAAGAGTGTAGAATCAACTTCTCCCATTTTAAAACCTAAATTCAAAAGAAATGTCTTAAGTCGATCATACCAAGCTCTAGGAGCTTGTCTCAACACATACAACGCTTTCTTAAGTTTGAAAACAATGTTTGGAAATTTTTCATGAATAAAACCGGGAGGTTGAGAAACATATACTTCTTCATTGACAATCCCATTTAAAAATGCACTTTTAACATCCATTTGAAATAGTTTAAAATTCTTATGGGATGCAAAAGATAAAAGCAACCTAATAGCTTCTAATCTAGATACGGGGGCAAAAGATTCTTCGAAATTATTACCTTCCTCTTGCCGGTAGCCTTGAGCTACTAACCTTGCTTTGTTCCTTGTGATCACCTCGTTCTTATCCGTCTTGTTCTTGAAGATCCATTTGGTCCCAATAACTTGGTGACCACTTGGAAGAGGAACGAGTTTCCAAACTTCATTTCTCTCGAATTGCATTAGTTATTCTTCCATTGCCACTATCCAAGAGCTATCCTCACAAGCTTCTTGGATGTTCTTTGGCTCAATGATAGAGACAAATGTGCAATGAGAGAATTCTTCAATCCTAGACCTCGTTCGAACACCCACACCAATATCTCCAATAATTTGGCTATGGGGATGGTTGCGAACGGTCGGGTAAGCTTTGGGTATTCCTGCATCACTAGGAACATCTTCAACAATTTCGTTAGTATTGTTAGTCTCAATAATCGAATCATTAATCTTAACATTAATAAGAGTATCACAAATAACATCTACACTATCATCATCAACACAAGGAAAATCAAAATCTTCATTAAATGAAATGTGTAGTGATTCCTCAATCGTTGAAGAAGTTTTGTTGTATATCCGGTAGGGTTTGCTACGTGTGGAATATCCAACAAAAATTCCTTTATCGGATCTTGGCTCAAATTTATCTAGATTACAAAAAGTGTTCTTGATAAAACATTTTGAACCAAAAACACGAAAATATTTTACTTGAGGCTTTTTGTCATAAAACAACTCAAAACAAGTTTTGTTCGTTCGGGGTCTCACTAAGATCCTATTAAGTACATAACATGCCGTGTGCACCACCTCTGCCCAAAATTGTAGTCCAAGATAACTATCATGGAGCATAGTGCGTGCACACTCAATAAGAGTCCTATTCTTTTTCTCTACAACACCATTTTGTGGTGGTGCCCGAGAGAAGAAAAAATTATGAGTTATCCATGTGTCATTACAAAACTTAGTAAAAGATTCATTCTCAAATTCTCCTCCATGATCACTACAGATAGTGATAATGGTGGATCCTAAGAGATTCTGAATCTTCTTTGCAAAATTGGTAAACTCTTCATAAGCTTCATTCTTATTAGTTAAGAATGAAACCCAATTAAATCTAGAAAAGTCGTCAACGACAACTAATCCATAATGAGCATTATCTAAAGAAGCGGTTCTAGTTGGCCCAAACAAATCTAGATGAAGAAGTTCTAAGGGCCTCTTAGAAGTAATCCCTTCTTTAAGCTTAAAAGATGATTTACTAAGTTTACCATTTTGACATGAATCGCAAAAGTTTTTCTTATTAAAAGCAATTTTAGGAAAATCTTTGACTAGATCATGCTTAGCTAACTAATATAAGTGCTTGAAGTGAACATGACCAAAACGGCGATGCCATAATAGTTGTTCACTTGTGTTAGTAACTAAGCAATGTTCTACGATTTTAGGCAAGCTCAAATAATAAATATTTTTACGCCTAATACCGGAAAATAAAACATTTGAATCACAATCAACAATAGTACACAATCCTTCTCCAAAGTTAACCTTGTAACCTTTGTCACAAAGTTGACTAATGGAAATGAGATTGTGACACAAACCACTAACAAGAAATACATTAGTAATTAAGGGTTTGGAAGGGTTACCGACAATACATACTCCAATGATGGTTGCCTTTTGATTACCTCCAAAAGTGACGGTTGCACCATCATTGATGCTAATCACTTCGGAGAGCAATGAGGGATCTCCCATCATATGTTTGGAGCAACCACTATCGAGAATCCATCCTTTCCCTTTAGAGCTAGTTTGACCTTTATTGCTCTTCTTCTTTCTCTTGGTTACCTATATAATATACCATAAGCTCATGGTACCCAATGTTTGTTGGGTCCAAGGGGATTAGCCCTTTGGAAGCCAAGTCCAAGTGTACTTCCGCTTCCCAACATAATTACCATTATTAATAACATAATGAAAATAGGAATCAACATAAGCATTCCTATCATTTAGGCTAGTGTTCTTAGGACCCCAAATGGTGTATGGTTTTGGAAGTCCTTTTCCTAGTTGCATGCATACTTGTTGGATTTCTATGTGGTGCATACTTCTTAGGAACATGGTTTATAGCATAAATATGAGGTGGTGGATATGCATTGAACATACGAGAATGATATGTATGCTTGGGAACATGCATGTTGTATGAAGCATATGGATCATGCATGACATGTGGAGGATGAGCATACATGTAGGAATGATGCGTATGTGCATACGGGTGTATAGGAGCACGTATATGAGTATTTCTCATGTGTGGTTTTGTACGTGTCCGTGGGTGTGGAGCATAAAAAGTGTCCTGATTATCCACTTGTGAAGTAGGAGGTTTTCTACGTGGATGAATGTTAGTGTACATGTAAGCATGGCTTCTCTTTTGGTTTCCACCCTTAGTGGGTTTCTTGCCAAAAGGAAGAGAAGGTGAAGTGGTGACTTTCTTGGTAGGTATGCTACCTATAGCGTCTTTGACACCACTTGTGGATGCACCGAAGGAAGGCCTCACAAAGTCTATAGTGACACCATTATAGGAGGTGCGATCATTGGATGCATTTGCTTTTACAAAACCAAGACCAACGCGATGTGTGGCCGGAAATTGGTTTGCAAGCAAATCATCCAATTGTCCTTTTCCCTTATTGAATCTCACAATACGGGAGGACATGAGCTTATATTTCTCCTTTAGAGAAGAAATGTTGGTATCCAAGGTGGACACCCGTGCTTTGAGCTCGTGCACTTGGGTTTTAAGAGAATCATTCTCTAAACCTAATTGTGTGTGACATGTGACTAGATCAATATTATCCGTTGATGTGTTTGATCTAGTTGAGATATGAGGTTATTCACCTCATCTCTCAAGGTGACATTTTGAGAAGCTAAGTTTGCTTTCTCAATAGTTAAAGTATCAACAATGGTGTCATTATTGATAATGCATGGAATGTATGACTTGCTAACATTTGATATCTATAAGCTAGTATATCTAAGTATTAAAAATTGATATTTAGCAAATAATTCTTCATTAGCAATACGAAGTTCATTCATTGGTATCATCCGTGTCGGAATCACTCTCATCAGAGAGTGGATCCTCTCAGACCATGAAGCACATGTGAGCACTCTCACCCTTCTCGTCATCGTAATCACTTGATGATTCTTCACTTGAGTCATCGAATGTACCTATGAGTCCTTTCTTCTTGTCTCTCTTGTTCTTGTCAGACTTGTAGTACTTCGGAGATTTCCAATTCTCTTTGTTCTTTAGCATTGGGCAATCCCTCTTGATGTGCCCTGGCTTATTACACTTAAAGCAAAGAGAGGAAGTAGTATTAGTAGACTCAAAACGTTTGTTGGAGGGAAATTTACCTTTGCGAAAAAAGCGTTGGAACTTCTTCGCCATTTGGACCATTTCACCCAAATCCATCTCATCTTCTGAATCTTCGCTATTGGAGGATGATGAATTGGCATTGAATACCAAAGCCTTCTTCTTGGCCTCCGAAGGATTTATCATAGCTCGAATCTTTAATCGGTTCTCTCGTCTTACCTCATAAGACATGAGAGTCTCGATAAGATTCACAACTGTGTAATTCTTCAAATCGTTGACCTCCTCGATGGCGATCGCTCTCCATTCCCATTTAGAGGTCATTCCCATGATGATCTTCCTTACCTTGTCAGGTTCGGTGTATGTTTGGCCAAGGGCTTCCAATTCATTTGTGATGTCGGTAAAGCGTCCGTACATCGATGCAATGCTCTCATTTTCCTGCATATGAAACAAATCGAAGTTTTGCACGGCAACATATAACTTTAAAAGTTTTACCTTGTTCGTTCCCTCATGGGTAACGATGAGATGGTTCCAAATTTGATATGCACTCTTATATGTACATATCTTGTGGAACTCATTCAGGTCCAATGCACAATGAAGAGCGTTCATTGCTTTTGCGTTGTTGACTTCGACGGATTTCTCGGAAGACGTCCATTTCTCGAAATCCTCTTTGGTGGGCTCGACGTACTCCTTGTGGAGGGTTCTCCAAAGTGAAGCACTCCTAAGGAACGTCTCCATCCTACACTTCCAATAGCCAAAGTTATTTCCATTGAAACGTGGAGGACGTACCGTAGATTGACATTCGAAAAGTGTGGACGCTCCATCACGATCGTGATTGGTGTACGAAGTCGGGGGAGGAACATTGTTGTTGGATGCCATAGCTATAACCTTGCGCTCTGATACCAATTGTAAGGATCGTGTCTATGGAGAAAACACTAGAAGGGGGGTTGAATATTGTTTAAGCAATTTAAAAAATAGTTACACCAAATTAAAATGCTAACCAACAATATAGTGCGGAATTAGAATTAACCTCAAATAAGAAACAAATACAAACACAATTATGTTTCTAGGGTTCGGATTACCCAAGTCACTTCCCGACTTGTTCCCGGTAATCCTACGTCCCTTCCATCCTGATACCTCCGCATACTCAAGTTAGAATCCTAACTTGAGGTTTCTTTAAAACCCACTTGTAGCAACTCTACAAGTGAAATCGAATACAATCGATATCCTTGACTCCCACAACTTGGGAGCAAGCAAACCGCTATCACAACCCGAGAGCAAATTCAAATAACGAAAGTTATGAAATAATGAAAGCAACACTTACAATCACCTATGCATTGAAGAAGAACTTGAAGGTGTGGTGTGTTGTATGTTGAAGACTCTCTTGGAAGAGAGGAGAAAGCCCGTTCTCTTGACTGCACAAAATACCTAGAGGATCACTCTTTGGTTCTATGTTGGAGAGCAAGAGATCAAAGATTGGAATTCTTAGGGCTTTGGATTTGAGAGCTTTAAACTTTAGAAAATGAAAGCGTAAGAGATTTTGCAATAGCTTAGGTAACCTTTCAATGGAACAGTTGAAGGCCCTTATATAGGTTTCTCAAATCCACAAAACAGGTTAGGAAAAAACCCTTTAGGAATCCGTGAGAAAGTTCTCAACGAATAGAATCTGAGCTCGAGACAGTCGACTGTTGAGGAAACCACAGTCGACTGTTGCACAGTCAGCAAGGGTAGGTGAGAATTCATAACGGTAACATACCACGTGGACAGTCGACTGATGAAGCAAAGACAGTCGACTGTTAAACCAACAAAAGACTGTAAATCCTTCTACAGGTGACTGGCCGAAATATGGGTAAGTTGAATGAAATCTGAAAATCTTGTAAGATAACAGGACAGACGACTGAAGCAGATAATACAGTCGACTGTTAATCACAACAGGCGACTGTAAATCCTTATACAGACGACTGTCAAATACCCTGAGAATTTCCAGAGAGCTGAGTCAATGAATTGGCTTACAGACAGACGACTGTTGCAGCATAGACAGTCGACTGATCCAAGGGACAGTCGATTGTATATTCAACATTAGTCGACTGGCCGTAAAAGTCAGATCAACAAAGTTTAGACAAAAGATAGACATGCAACTGATTTACAAAACACAGTCGACTGTCCCTTGGACAGGCGCATGTGAATCGTTCATCAGTTGTCTGTGCGAAATAAACAGAGAGGCCCAAAGCTAGATTGTAAAAGTTTGTGGATAACAGGCGACTGTAGAACAAAACACAGTCGACTGTTTTTGAGACAGACGATTGTAAAACGTTCAGCAGAAGACTGTTATAAACAATCCAAGCACAATCACTAAAGAAATGAATTGGAGTCTAAGGACGAATGATCTAATGATGTCCTAAGACTGAAATGATGATGTGTGAGTGCTCCATCAAGGTTCTCCTTCTAAGCTACATACTAGAAGAGATAAAAGAAATTTACATTCACGAAATCTCTCTTCTATCCATTGGATGAGCTTGAAGTCTTCATGGAGCTTCAATCAACATATACAATCACCCAATCCATTTTCATTTCCCTTCAATGAACTTTGAGAGCCATCCATTGCTAGTAGATCTTCATAAATAGCTTAGGCAATGGATTAATTACAAAATAGGGGATTAGTCACAAGTATTTATGTTTGCTCATCATTAACACCAAGTAGGGAGAATCCCAATACTCAACATACTGTTGCATAAGGATCATGTCCTTCTCGTAGAAAGACGTGAACGTCTTTTCCAGCAACATTTTCTCAGTCACAATCTCACCACACAACTTCAGGCGTGAGGTGATGCGGAAAAGTGCTGAGTTGTACTCCGCTACGGATTTGTAATCCTGTAAGCGGAGGTGAGTCCACTCGTACTGTGCACGGGGGAGTATGACATCCCTCTGATGCATGTACCTCTCCTCAAGTGCGTCCCACAGTTCGTAAGGATCCTCTACAGTAAGATACTCGTCCTTCAGGGTCGAGTCTAAATGTTTCCTGATATAGATAATGGCTTTCGCCTTTAGTATATCGGAAACTTCTTCTGTATGATGTGCTTCTTTAGAAGCATCCTTTTCAGCTGTGGCAGTACTTGTTGTTGTCTTCTCAGTGGATGTCAGACTGAACCCATCCGACCCATCGGCCTTCAGGACCAAGAAGTCGACATTCGCAAGTCTGGCCATTAAACGATCTAGCAATATAAAAATAGCATGGATTATTAAACTGTGTAAAATTGTCATCCACGCATGCATTTTTAACATTTTCATAACATTAATTATCTAAGGAAATAAACATCCGTGCATGTTTTATATCATTTTCATAACGTGAATTATCTAAGGAAATAAACATCCACGCATGCTTTTTGACATTTTTATTTTAACATTAAAATAGCATGAAATAGCCAACATCCATGCATTTAATGTATAAGCAATGAAAATAAATTAGGACTATGGGGATCAGCCAGCCGACACCAACAGAAAAAGACAGTCCGAAAATACATAAAAAAGTGCATGAAAAAGTAAATACAACTCGGGAACTTCAAAGAGAAGACCCTATCTTCTTTGTGCAGACGCCATCAGCTCCTTTTGGTGTCATTCAGCTTCTTTTTACATGTATAACCTCACTTACAAATTTCTCTCAAAAAGAAAAAATTGCAGAAAAGTAAAGGTGTCGGAAACCTGGATGATCCCTAAAAACATAGCCTAATCGCACATCCACGCAGATAATATATCACAAATATACAACCACGCAGATAATCATTTCACAGGCATGTAAAGATTAATAAATAATCTAAATAGTGTGTGACGTGCTAAAAATTATTTTGAAAAAACTTTTTACATTGATCCATATAATTTATATTTTATTTTCTGCTTTAACCCTTATTATAAAGTTAAAATTTATTTAATTATTTTGTGCTTTTAGGCCAAAAATAAAAAAAGAAAAATTAGGGGTAAATGGGTTAATTTTCAGGCTTTTGGGCCAAGAAAACAGCCCATTAGGGTTATTGGGCCTCCCCTAAAAATTTGGCCCGTTAAGGGCTAGGGTTTCCGAAAAACCCTAGGGGGGCCCACGGCGCGCCGTCGCGACGGCGGGCCGCGGCCGCCGAGGCGGCGGGCCACGAATGCTGGTCGCAGGGCCGGCAGTTGGCCACGGCTAGGGGACACGGCTGCGGGCCGCTGCCTGAGACCGCGGCCTGGGGCCGCGGCGCATGCCGGCGGCGGCGCTTGTGGAGTGCCGCCGTTACGCCCTTCGGGCATACCGGATATGGATCGAGGGGGTAAAAACTGATTTTTCAAACATTTAGATCTCTAAAACCGATTTTTATTGTTTTTAGACATGCAGATCTAATAAAAATGTGATTTTTACCGTGTTTTCAAACTTTTTTGGTCTTAAATCATGCAGATCTAAGGGAAACGCAAATTTAGATCTAAAAAGTTTTGAGATTTACCTCTAGATTCGACAAGGGAATCTAGACGACGGTTGGTGAAGGATGCCCTTTTTTCTCCCCGTTGAGAAGATTACGATCTTCTTAAAACTGAGCGGTTGATGGATCTCCTTCCTCGAGCGCCGTCGCCTTTTCTAACGAGCGTGGTCGTGCTGATAACGTGTTGTGAAGGAAAAAGTAGAGTAAAAGGTGTGTGGGGTTAAGAGCCCCACTACCCTCATATTTATAGCTTTCAATGATGGGCCGAATACCCAATGGGCCTCATGGGCCTATTCATAACAATATCATTTAATATAAAGATCGCATTCTTTAACTGGAAAATTAGAGAAGACAAACTTAAATATAAAAATCTCATTTAATAAAAAGATGCATATCGTCCATAAATGTAGAAAATAACCCGAGCTAAGAAAAATCCCTAAAAATATCTGTTGGAACCAGTATATCGCCATCTTCTACTGGAAAAATAAGAAAAGACAAAATTAGGCCAAAATTTCATATCATTTAATAAAACAATCCATATCTTGCCAAAATGTGGAAAATAGGCCGGAACTCGGAAAAATCTGCAAAAATATCCGTTGGAACCGGGAGATCGCCACCTTCAACCGGAATATAAGAGAAGACAAAATTAGGCCAAAATATTATATCATTTAATAAAAAGATCGCTATCTTCAACTGTAAAATAAGAGAAGACAAATTTAGGCTAGAAAAATAATATCAATTAATAAAAAGATCCACATTTTTCACAAAATGTATAAACTAGCACCAAGCTCAGAAAATGATATATAAAAATTTTTTAGTTGAAGATGGAGATCTCCCGCTTACAACGGACATTTTTATAGATGAAGATGACGATTTTCATGCTCTGAATTTTGTCTTCTCTTATATTTTAGTTGAAGATGGCAATTTCCTAGTCCCATTTTTGGCCTAATTTTTTCTTCTCTGATATCATTTAATAAAACATTCCATATCTTCCAGAAAATGTGGAAAATAGCCCGGACCCCAGAAATATCCGCAAAAATTTCCGTTGGAACCGGGAGATCACCAACTTCAATTGGAAAATAAGAGAAGACAAAATTTGGCCAAAAATCATATTATTTAATAAAATGATCTATATCCTACAGAAAATGTGGAAAATAGCCCAGAGCTCAGAAAAATCAGCAAAAATATCCGTTGGGACCGAGAGAATGCCATCTTCAACTGAAATATAAGAGAAGACAAAGTTAGGCCAAAAAATCTTATCATTCAACATAAAGATCGACATCTTCAATGGGAAAATAAGTGAAGAAAATCTTTGGTTATAAAAATCATATCTTTTAATAAAAAGATCCATATCTCACATAAAATGTAGAAAATAGCCCATAGTTCAGAAAAATCTGCAAAAATGTATGTTAGAACCGGGAGGTCACCATCTTCAACTTAAAAATAATAGAAGACAAATTTAAGCTACAATCATCATTTCATTTTTTTAAAAGATTCGTATTTACTATAAAGTGAAGGAAATAGCATCGGCTCAGAAAATCCGCAAAAAATGTCCGTTGGAATCAGGAGATCTCTAATTTCAACTAAAAATAAGAGAAGAAAAATCTGGCAATAAAAATCAGATCGTTTAATATAATGATCCTTAATTTCCTTAAAATGTAGAAAATATCCCAGAGCTAAGAAAAATCTGCAAAAATATCCGTCGGAACCGGGAGATCGCCAAATTTAACTTAAAAAGAGAAGACAAAATTAGGACAAAAAATCCTTTCATTTAATACGACGATCGATATGTTACAGATAATACAGAAAATATCCCAGAGCTCAGAAAAATCTGCAGAAATATTCGATGAAACCGGGAGAACGCCATCATCAACGAAAAATAAGTGAAGACAAAACTAGGCCAAAAATCATATCTTTTGATAAAACGATTGATATCTTCCAGAAAATAAAGGAAATAGCCTCGAGGTCAAAAAAATCCGCAAAATTATATGTTGGAACTGGGAAACCGCCATCTTCAACTGAAAAATAAGAGAAACCAAAATTATGCAAGAAAAATCATATCATTCAATAAAAAGATCCATATCTTCTAGAAAATGTAGAAAATAGTCCCAAACTCAGAAAAATCCGCAAAAAATGTTCGTTAGAACCGAAAGATCGCCATATTCAACTAAAAAATAAGGGTAGACAAAATTAAGCCAAAAAATCATATCATTTAATAAAAAGATACATATCTTCCGGAAAATGTAGAAATTGGCCCGAGCTCAGAAAATCCGTAAAATAAGAGAAAAAAAATTAGGCTATAAAAATCATACTATTTAATTAAAAGATACATATCTTCCGGAAAATGTAGAAATTAGCCCGAGCTCAGAAAAATCCGCAAAATAAGAGAAGACAAAATTAGGCTATAAAAATCATATCATTTAATAAAAAGATTCATAACCTATAGAAAATGTAAAAATACACTCTATCTCAGAAAAATCTGCAAAAAATGTCCATTGGAACCGGGAGGTCGCCATCTTCAATAGAAAAATAAGAAAAGACAAAATTAGGCTATAAAAATAATATATTTCAATAAAAATAGTCCCGTGCTCAGGAAAAATACACAAAAATGTCTGTTGGAACCGGGAGATCGCCATTTTTAACTTAAAAAAATAAGAGAATACAAAATTAGGCCAAAAATCCTATCATTTAATAAAAATATTCACATCTTCCAGAAAATTTAGAAAATAGCCATGAGCTTAGAAAAATCAGCAAATATATCCGTTAGAACCGGGAGATTGCCATCTTCAACTGAAATATAAGAGAAGAGAAACTTAGATTATATAAATCATTTAATTTAATAAAACAGCAATATCTCCCATAAAATGGGAAAAATAGCCCCGAGCTCAGAAAAATCTGCAAAAATGTCCGACGAACCCAGTAGATCACCATCTTCAACTGAAAAATAAGAGAGACAAAATTAGGATTTATAAATCATAACATTTAATATGAAGATTCATTTCCTTCAGAAAAGGAAAAAAATAGCCCCGTGCTCAGAAAAATCCGCAAAAATGTCTGTTGGAACTGGGAAATCGACATCTTCAACTTAAAAATAAGAGATGACAAAATTAGGCTAAAACATCGTATCATTTAATAAAAGATACATCTCTTCCAGAATATTAAAAAAAGCCAGGAGCTTAGAAAAATCCACAAAAATATCCGTTGGAACCGGGAGATCGCCAACTTCAATTGAAAAATAAGAGAAGACAAAATTAGGCCAAAAAATCATATCATTTAATAAAACGATCCATATCTTCCAGAAAATGTAGAAAATAGCCCGAAGCACAAAAAAATCTGCAAAAATGTATGTTGGGACCGAGAGAATGCCATTATAAACTGAAATATTAGAGAAGGCAAAATTAGGCCAAAAAATCATATCATTTAATATAAAGATTGCCTTCTTTAACTGGAAAATAAGAGAAGACAAACTTAGGATATAAAAACATATCATTTAATAAAAAGATGAATATCATCCATAAAATGTAGAAAATAGCCCAGAGCTTAGAAAATTACAAAAATGTCTCTTGGAACTGGGAGATCACCATTTTCAACTGCAAAATAAAAGATGACAAAATTAGGCTACAAAAATCATATATCATTTAACCAAAAGATTCATATCTTCAATAAAATGTCGAAAATAGCCCGGGGCTCAGAAAAATCTAAAAAAATTTCCGTTGGAACCCAGAGATCGCAATATTCAGCTGAAAATTAAGAGAAGTTAAAATTAGAATATAAAACTCATTTCATTTAATTACACTATCCATTTCTTCAAGAAAATGTGGAAAATAGCACATGGCTTTAAAAATTAACAAAATATCCTTTGGAACAGGGAGATCACCATCTTCATCTGAAAAATAAGAGAAGACTAAAAACATTCATATCTGCCAAAAAATTAGAAAATAGCCAGCACTAAAAAAATCTTCAAAAATGTCCGTTGGAACCGGGAGTTCGCCATCTTCAACTGAAAAGTAAGAGAAAACAAAATTAGGCCAAAAATCATTTCATTTAATAAAAAGGTTCATATCTTTCAAAAAATGTAGAAAATACTCCCGATCTCAGAAAAAACCGCAATGATGTCCGTTGGTACCGGGAGACCACCATCTTCAACTGAAAAATAAGATAAGATAGAATTCGACTGGAAAAAATCATATCATTTAATACAAAGAAGCAAATTTTATAGAAAATTTAAAGAATAGTACAGAGCTCAAAAAATCCACAAAAATGTTCGTAGGAACCATGAGATTGCCATCTTTATTGAAAAAAATAAGAGAAGCGAAAATAAGGCCAAAAAATTATATCATTTAATTAAAAGATTCACATCTTCCAGAAATTGTAGGAAAACAACCCCGAGCTTAGAAAAATCCGGAAAAATATCCGTTAGAACCTGGAGGTCTCCATCTTCAACTTAAAAATAATTGAAGACAAACGTAAGCTATGAAAATCGGTTGATCAAATAAAAAGATCCATATCTTCTATAAAATAAAGAAAATAGCACAAAGCTCAGAAAAATTCGAAAAAATCCGTTGGAATCAGGAGATCGCTATGTTCAACTGAAAAATAAAAGAAGACAAATTTAAGGTATAAAAATCATGTCATTTAATATAAAGATTCTCATCTTCCTGAAAATGTAGAAAATAACCTCGAACACAGAAATATCCGCAAAATTTTCCGTTGGAACTGGAAGATCGCCCTCCTCAACTGAAAAATAAGAGAAGACAAAATTAGGCTACAAAAATCATATAATGTAATTAAAAAACTATATAACTTCCAAAAAATGTAGAAAATATCCCCGAGCTCAGGAAAATCCACACAAAAAGTTCGTTGGAACAGAGAGATCACCATATACAACTGAAAAATAAGAGAAGACAAAATTAAGGCAAAAAATCATATCATTTAATAAAAAGGTACATATCTTCCACAAAATGTAGAAAATAGCCTGAGCTCAGAAAAATCCACAAAAATGTCTGTTGGAACCCGGGGATTGCCATCTTCAATTGAAAAATAAGAGAAGACAAAATTACGCTATAAAACAACATCAATTAATACAAAAGATACATATCTTCCAGAAAATGTAGGAAATATCTCCGAGCTCAGAACAATATGCCAAAATTTCCGTTGGAACCGGGACTCCGCCAACTTCGACTGAAAAATAAAAGAATACAAAATTAGGCCAAAAATTTCTGTCATTTAATAAAAAGCTTCTTATCTTCCGGAAAATTTAGAAAATTGTCTCGAGCTCAAAAAATACGCAAAAATTTCCGTTGGATATGGGAGATTGCCTTTTTCAGCTGAAAAATAAGAGAAGATAAACTTAAGTTATAAAAAACAAATTATTTACTAAAAAGACATATCTTCCCTAAAATGTAGAAAATAGACCGAGCTCAGAAAAATCCAAAAAATGTCCCTTGGAACCGGGAGATTGCCATCTTTACCTAAAAAAATAAGAGAAGACAAAATTAGGCAAAAAAATCGTAACATTTAATAAAAGGTTCATATCTTCCCGAAAATGTCGAAAATATCCCGGAACTAAGAAAATTCGCAAAACAGTCCGTTTGAACCGCGGGATCGCCCTCTTCAATTGAAAAAAATAAGAGATGACAAAATTAGGCTATAAAAATTATATCATTTAACATAAAGATCCATATCTTAAAGAAAAATTAGAAAAAGACCTGAGCTCAAAAAATCCACAAAAATGTCTGTTGGAACCGGGGTGTCCCTATCTTCTACGAAAAAAGTAAGAGAAGAAAAATTAGGCCAACAAATCATATCATTTAACAAAACGATTCATATCTTCCAGAAAAAGCAGAAAATAGCCCCGAGCTCAGAAAAATCCGCAAAAATGTCAGTTTGAACAGAGAGATCGCCATCTTCAAGTGATAAACAAGAGAAGATAAAATTCGGCCAAAAATTATTTCATTTGTTAAAAAGACACATATCTTCCAGAAAATATAGAAAATAGCCTGAGCTCAGAAAAATCCGTAAAACTTTCTGTCGGAACCTAGAGATTGCCATCTTCAACCAAAAAAAGAGAAGACAAATTTAGGCCATAAAAATCATATCATTTAATAAAAATATCCATATCTTCCATAAAATGTAGAAAATAGACACATGCTCAGAAAAATCTTAAAAAATGTCCGTTGGAGCCATCTTCAACTGATAAATAAGAGAGGACAAAATTATGCCAGAAAAATCATATCATTTAATGTAAAGATCCAAATCTTCCAAAAAATGTGAAAAAACAACACCAAGCTCAAAAAATCCGAAAAACTTTCAGTTGGACCTAGGAGATCGTCATCTTCAACTAAAAAAATAAAAGACAAAATTAGTCCAAAATCAAATCATTTTATAAAAATATTCATATATTCCTGAAAATACAGAAAATATCCCCGAGCTCAGAAAAATCCGCAAAAAATATTCGTTGGAATCGGGAGATCGCCATCTTCAACTGAAAAATAAGATAAGAAAAAATTCGGCTATAAAAATCATATCATTTAATATTAATAGGGTAAATGACATTAAAATACCCTAACGTTTGGGCCATTTTCACTTATATACCCTATCGTTCATTTTGGTAAACTTTGATACCCAAATCTAAATTTGATGTAGGATTGGAGGAGGAAATATTGTCTGAAGAGGAGGCTGAAAACACTGTGCATCCCAGACATAGGAAGACTGATTGAATGCATGTATTTGGAGGCCTCTTCAGACAATATTTCCTCCTCCAATCCTACATCAAATTTAGATTTGGGTATCAAAGTTTACCAAAATGAACGATAGGGTATATAAGTGAAAATGGCCCAAACGTTGGGGTATTTTAATGTCATTTACCCATATTAATATCCAAATCTTCTAGAAAACGTAGTAAATAGCCCAGTGCTCAGAAAAATCCGCAAAAATGTCGATTGTAACCGGGAAATCGCCACTTCAATTAAAAATAAGTGAAGACAAAATTAAGCCAAAATCCCATCATTTAATAAAAAGATACATATCCTCCAGAAAATATAGAAAATAGACATGAACTGAGAAAAACCTCCAAAAAAGTCCGTTGGAAGCGGGAGATCGTTATTTTCAACTGAAAAAAAAGAAGAGAAGACAAAATTAGGATATAAAAATCTAATCATTTAATATAAAGATACATATCTTTCAGAAAATATAGAAAATAGCTCCGAGATTAGAAAAGTCCGTAAAAACTTTTGTTAGAACAGGAAGATCTCCATCTTTAACTGAAAAAGAAGAGAATACAAAATTAGGCCAAAATTAACATAATTTAATAAATGATCCATATCTTTCAAAAATTGTAGAAAATATTTTCGAGCCTAGAAAATTTTGCATAAATGTCCGTTGGAACTGGGCGATCGCCATCTTCAATTGAAAAATAAGAAATGATAAAATTTGCTTATTCATATCATTTAATATAAATTTCCATATCTTACAGAAAATGAAGAAAATAGCCCGGAGCTCAAAAAAATCCGCAAAAATGTCTGTTCGAACTGGGAGATCGCCATCTTCAACGAAAATATAAGAGAAGACAAAATTAAACCCAAAATCATATCATTTAATAAAATGATTCATATCTTCCAGAAAATAGAGAAAATAGCCACGAGCTCAGAAAAATTCGAAAAATGTCCGGTGGAAGCGAGAGATCGAGATCTTCAACTAAAAAGGAGAAAACTAAATTAGACCAAAAATCATATCATTTAATAAAAATATCCATATCTTCTAGAAAATATAGGAAAAAGTACCTTACAAAGAAAAATCTGCAAAAATGTCAGTTGGAACCGAGAGGTCACAATTTTCAACTCAAAAATAAGACAAGACAAACTAAGGCAAAAAATCATATCATTTAACAAAAATATCCATATCTTCCACAAAATGTTGAAAATAGGCATGAACTCCGAAAAATCAGAAAAAATGTCCATTGGAACCGGGAGATCGTCATTTTCAACTGTAAAAATAAGAGAAGACAAAATTACCCCATAAAAATCATATCATTAATATATAGATCCATATCTTCCAGAAAATGCAGAAAATAGTCTCGAGCTCAAAAAATACGCAAAAATGTCTTTTTGGAACATGGGATCGCCATCTTCAACAGAAAATTAAGAGAAGACTAAATTAGGCCAAAGAAATTTCATTTAATAAAAAGATCTGTATTTTCCAGAAAATACAGAAAATAACCATCTTATTTGAAAAAAATGTCCGTTGGAACCGGGAGATCGCCATTAAATCATATCATTTAATAAAAAGATCCATAACTTCCCGAAAATTTAGAAAAACAACCCTGAGATCAGAAAAATCCGTAAAAATGACCCTGGGAACCGGGAGATCGCCATTTTCAACTGAAAAAAAGGGAAGACAAAATTAGGTTATTTAAATCATTTCATTTAATATAAACATTCATATCATACATAAAATGTTGAAAAGAGACCGGAGCTCAAAAAGTCCACACAAATTTCAGCTGGAACTGGGAAATCGCCATTTTCAACTTAAAAAATAAAAGAAGACAAAATTAAGCCATAAAATCAGATCGGTTAACAAAAAGATACATATCTTCCGAAAAAATTTAGAAATAGCCCCGAGCTCAGAAAAATCCGCGTGAATAAAATGTAGAAAAATTGCCCCTCAAAAATAATGCGCAAAAATGTTCATTGGACCGAGAGATCGCTATCTTCAACCTAAAAAAATAAGAGAAGACAAACTATTGCTATAAAAATCATATCACTTAATAAAAATGATCAATATCTTCAATAAAAATTAGAACAAAACCCCGCGCTCAGAAAAATCCGCAAAAATGTCCGTTGGAACCAGGAGATCGCCATCTTCAACTGAAAAATAAGGGAAGAAAAAATTAGGCTTAAAATCATATCATTTAATAAAAAGATTCATATATTCAAGAAAATGTAGAAAATATCCCGGAGCTCAGAAAAGTGTGCAAAAATGTCCACCCGCAAAAATGTCCGTTGGAACCGGGAGATCGCATCATCAACTGGAAAAAAATAAGAGAACACAAAATTAGGCCAAAATAATATCATTTATTAAAAATATCCATATCTTCTAAAAATGTAGAAATTAGCTCTGAGCTCAGAAAAATCTGCAAAAATGTCAGTTGGAATCAGGAGATCGCCATCTTCAACTGAAAAATAAGAGAAAACAAAATTACGATGTAAAATTCATATCATTTAATATAAATATCCATATCTTACAGAAAAATATATAATAGCCTTAAGCACAGAAAAGTTTACAAAAATTTTTGTTAGAACCGGTAAATCACCATCTTCGACTGAAAAAGAAGAGAAGACAAAATTAGGCCAAGAAATCATATCATTTAATAAAAAGATACATATCTTTCAAAAAATTAGAAAATAGCACCGAGCTCAAAAAAATTTCGCAAAAACACGTTGTAACCGGGAGATCACCATCTTCAACTAAAAATAAGAGATGACAAAATTGGGCAAAAAATCATATCATTTAATGACAAGATCCATATCTTTCAGAAAATATTGAAAATAATCCAAAGCTCTACAAGAAAATGTAGAAAATAGACCTGAGCTCAGAAATATCCGAAAAATGTCCAGTGGAAGAGAGAGTTCGACATCTTCAAGTGAAAAATAAGAGAATACAAATTTAGGCCAAAAACCATATCATTTAATAAGAAGAGACATACTCTCTAGAAAATGTAGAAAATAGTCTGGAGCTCAGAAAAGTTCGAAAAATGTCCGTTGAAACAGGGAGATCGCCATTTTTCAACTGAATTTAAGAGAAGACAAAATTAAGCTTTAAAAATCATATCATTTAATATAGAGATCCATATCTTACAGAAAATGTAGAAAATAGCCCTGAGCTCAGAAAATTCGGTAAAAAAGTTTGTTGGAACCGGCAGATTGTCATCTTCAACTGATAAAGAAGAGAAGACAAAATTAGGGGGAAAATCATATTATTTAATAAAAAGATTTATATCTTTCAGAATATGTAGAAATTCCTCCAAGCTCAGAAAAATCCACAAAAAATATCTGTTGGAAACGGGGATCGCCATTCTCAACTGAAAAATAAGTGATGAAAAAATTAGGCTATAAAAATCATATCATTTATAATGACCCATATCTTACTGAAAATGTAAAAGATAGCCATGTGCTCAAAAAATCCGCAAAAATGTCGGTAGAAATCGAGAGAGTGCCATCTTCAATGAAAAAAAATAAGAGAAGACAAAATTAGGCCAAAAAATCATATCATTTAATAGAAGATCAATATCTTCCCAAAAATATAGAAAATAGCCCCTAGCTCAGAAAAATCCTCAAAAATGTCCACTGGAACAGAGAGATCGCAAAGTTCAACTGAAAAATAAGCGAAGACAAAATTATGCCAAAATCATATCATTTAATAAAAAGATCCATTTCTTCCAGAAAACACATAAAATAGCTATGAGCTCAGTAAAATCCGCAAAAATGTCCGTTTGAACCAGGAGATCGACTTTTTCAACTGAAAAATAAGAGAAGATAAATTTAGGCGATAAAAAAGATACCACTAAATAAAAAGAAAAATATCTTCCAAAAATGTAAAAAATAGCACCGAGCTCAGAAAAATCCGAAAAATGTCCGTTAGAATCGGGATATCTTTATTTTCAACTGAAAAAATAAGAGACGACAAAATAAGAATCATATCATTTAATATATAGATCCATATCTTCTAGAAAATGTATAAAATAGCGCGAAGCTCATAAAAATCTGCAAAAATGTTCATTGGAATCGGGATATCACCATCTTTAACTAAAATAGTAAGAAAAGACAAAATTAGCTATAAAATCATATCATTTAATATAAAGATCCAAATCTTACAGAAAATGCCCGTAGCGCAGAAAAATCCGCAAAAATTTTCATTGGAATCGGGAGCTGTGATCTTAACCTGAAAAATAAGAGAAGACAAAATTAGGCCTTAAATCTATCATTTAATGAAAAGATCCATATCTTCCAGAAAATATAAAAAATAGCACCAAGCATAGAAAAATCTACAAAATAGTCATGTGGAACCGGAGATCGCCATCTGCAATTTAAAAAGAAGAGAAGACAAAATTAGACCAAATAAGCAATCATTTAATAAAGAGATTCATATCTTTCAGAAAATATTGAAAAAAGGTACAAGCTCAGAACAATTCGTAAAAAATGTCCTTGGAACTGGGAGATCGCCTTTTTCAACTGAAAAATAAAAGATGACAAAATTAGGCTATAAAATAATATCATTTAATAAAAAGATTTATATCTTACAGAAAATATTGAAAATAGCACAGAGCTCAAAAATCCGCAAAAATGTTTGTTGGAACCGGGAGATCCAGATATTCAACGAAAAAAAGAGAAGACAAAATTTGGCCAAAAATCATACTATACGATACATATCTACCAGAAAATACAGAAATAGCTCCGAGCTCAGAGAAATCCGCAAAAATGTCCTTTGGAACAAAAAGATCGCTATCTTCAACTGAAAAATAAGAGAAAACAAAATTTGGTTATAAAAATCATATCATTTAATATAAAAGAAGACAATATTAGGCCATAAAATCATATCATTTAATATGAAGATCCATATCTTATAGAAAATGTAGAAAATAGCCCCGAGCTCAGAAAAATCTGCAAAAATGTCCGTTGGAACGGGGAGATTGCAATATTCAACTGAAAATAGAGAAGACAAAATTAGGCAAAAAATCATTTCATTTAATAAAAAGATACATATCTTCCAGAAAATGTAGAAATAATTCCGAGCTCAGAAAAATCTGCAAAAAATGTCTGTTGGAACCAGGAGATCGCTATCTTCAACTTATAAACTAAGAGAAGACAAATGTTGGCTATAAAATTCATATCATTACCACCAGCTAGTGGCTGAGTGGTATCAACTCCTCCCATAGTGTTAAGTCCCAGGTTCAATTCTCGGTGTTGTTACTTTCCGAGGAACCCAAAAAATCATAACGTTTAATAAAAAGATCCATATATTCAATAAAATTTTGAAAATAGCCCCACGCTTAGAAAAATCCGCAAAATGTCTGTGGGTACAGGGAGATCGATATCTTCAACTGATAAATAAGAGAGGACAAAATTAGGCTAAAAATCATATCATTTAATAAAAATCCATATCTTCCATAAAATGTAGAAAATATCCCTGAGCCCAGAAAAATCTGTAAAAATGTCCATTGAAATCGGGAGACCGCCATCTTCAACTTAAAATTAATATAAGACAAACTTAAGATATAAAATCGTATCATTTAATAAACAGATCCATGTCTTCCACAAAATAAAGAAAATATCACCGAGCCCAGAAAATCCGAAAAAAAGTTCGTTGGAACCGGGAGATCGCCATGTTCAACTAAAAAAATAAGAGAATACAAAATTAAAATTTTGGCAATTAAAACCATAGCATTCAATATAAAGATTCTTATTTTCCATAGTGTAGAAAATATCCTCGAGCTCAGAAAAATCTGCAAAAATATCCGTCGGAACCGGGAGATCGCCAAATTTAACGAAAAAAGAGAAGAAAAAATTAGGCCAAAAAACCAAATCATTTATTAAATGGTTGATATCTTCCTGATATTACAGAAAATAGCACAGAACTCAGAAAAATCTGCAAAAATATCTGTTGGAAACCGGAAGATCATCATCATCAAAAAAAGAGAAGACAAAATTAGGTCAAAAATCATATCCTTTAATAAAACGATCGATATCTTTAAGAAAATATAGAAAATAACCCCACGGTAAGAAAAATCCGCAAAAATGACCGTTGGAACTGTGAGACTGCCATCTTCAAGTGAAACATAAGAGAAGACAAGCGTAAGCAATAAAAATCAAACCTTTTAATAAAAAGATACATATCTATAATAAAATGTAGAAAATAGCCTCGAGGTCAGAAAAATCCGCCAAAATTTCCATTAGAACCAGGAGATTGCCATCTTCAATTGAAAATAAGAGACAAAATTACGCAAGAAAAATCATTTCATTTAATAAAAAGATCCTTATCCCACAGGAAATATAGAAAACAGTCATGAGCTCAAAAATATCGGCAAAAATATCCGTCAGAACCATGATATCACCACCTTCAACTAAAAATAAGAGAAAACAAAATTAGGCAACAAAAATCTAATAATGTAATAAAATGATCAATATCTTCTAGAAAATGTAGAAAATTGGCCGAGCTCAGAAAAATCCGCAAAAATGTCTGTTGGAACCGGGATATCGCCATCTTCTATTGGAAAATAAGAGAAGACAAAATTAGGCCAAAATATCATATCATTGAATAAAATGATTCCTATCTTCCAAAAATGTTGAAAATAGGCTGGAGCTTAGAAAAATCCTCAAAAATGTCCGTTGGAACTGGGAGATCGCCGTCTTCAATTGGAATATAAGAGAAGACAAAATTAAGCCAAAAAATCATACAGTTAATAAAAAGATTATCATCTTCAACTAGAAAATAAGAGAAGACAAATTTAGGCTAGAAATTATCAATTAATAAAAAGATCCATATCTTTCAAAAATGTAGAAAATAGCACCAAGCTCAGAAAATGAAATTTAAAAATCTTTCCAGTTGAAGATGATGATATCTCGGTTACTACGAGCATTTTTATAGATGATAATGGTGATTTCTCGGTTTCGAATTTTGTCTTCTCTTATATTTTAGTTGAAGGTGGTAATTTCTCGGTTCCAACAGACATTTTTGGCCTGATTTTGTCTTCGCAGATATCATTCAATAAACCGATCCATATCTTCCATAAATGTAGAAAATATCACCAAGCTCAGAAATATCCAAAAATGGCCGTTAGAAATAAGAGAAAACAACATTATGTACTAAGAATCATATCATTTAATGGAAAGATTCATATCTTCTAGAAAATGTATAAAATAGCACCAAGCTCATAAAAATCCGCAAAAAATTTCCGTTGAAATCGGGATATCTTTAACTAAAAAATAAGAAAGGATAAAATTAGCTATAAAAATCATATCATTTAATATAAAGATCCAAATCTACGGAAAATGTAGAAAATAGCGCGTAGCTAAGAAAAATACGCAAAATTTCCGTTGGAACCGGAAGTTCGTGATCTTAAACTGAAAAATAAGAGAAGACAAAATTAGGCCTAAAATTTTATCATTTAATAAAAAGATCCATATCTTCCAGGAAATATAGAAAATACCGAGGGCGGAAAAATAGCGCAAAATAGTCCTTTGGAATCGGAGATCGTCATCTGCAACTAAAAGAAGAAGAGAAGACAAAATTAGACCAAAAAGCATATCATTCGATAATGAGAATCATATCTTTCAGAAAATATTGAAAATAGCACCAAGATCAGAAAAGTTCGCAAAAATGTCATTTGGAACTGGGAGATCGCCTTCTTCAACTAAAAAATAAGAGATGAAAAAATTAGGCTATAAAAATAATATCATTTAATAAAAAGATTCATATCTTATAGAAAATGTAGAAAATAGCACAGAGCTCAAAAAATTAGCAAAAATGTCCATTGGAACAGGGAGATCCCCATTTTCAATGAAAAAAATAATAGAAGACAAAATTAGGCCAAAAAATAATATCGTACGATCCATATTTTCAAGAAAATATAGAAAATAGCTTCGAGCTCAGAAAAATCCGCAAAAATGTCCTTTGGAACCAAAAGATCGCCATCTTCAACTAAATAAGACAAAACAAACTTTGGTTATAAAAATCTTATCATTTAATATAAGAGAAGACAAAATTAGGCCATAAAATCATATCATTTAATATGAATATCCAATCTTTCAGAAAATGTAGAAAATAGCCCCGAGCTCAGAAAAATCCGCAAAAATATCCGTTGGAAGCGGGAGATCGCAATATTCAACTGAAAAAAAGAGAAGACGAAATTAGGCCAAAATCGTTCCATTTAATAAAAAGATACATTTCTTCTAGAAAATATAGAAACAGTTTCAAGCTCAGAAAAATCCGCAAAAATGTCTGTTGGTACCTGGATTGCTATCTTCAACTTATAAACTAAGAGAAGACAATTGTAGGCTATACAATTCATGTCGTTACCACCGGCCAGTGGCCGAGTGGTTCAACCCTTCCCTTAGTGTTAAGTCTCGGGTTCGATTCACGGTGTTTTGACTTTCCGATGAACCCAAAAAATCATAACATTTAATAAAAAGATCTATTTCTTCAATAAAATTTAGAAAATAGCCACGCACTTGGAAAAAAACCGCAAAATGTCCGTTGGTACCGGGAGATTGATATCTTCAACTGAAAAATAAGTGAAGACAAAATTAGGCTAAATACAAATCATTTAATAAAAAGATTCAAATCTTCCGTAAAATGTAGAAAATAGCCATGAGCCCAGAAAAATCCGCAAAAATGTCCGTTGAAACCGGGAGATTGCCATCTTCAACTTAAAACTAATATAAGACAAACTCAAGATATAAAAAGCATATCATTTAATAAACAAATCCATATCTTCCATAAAATAAAGAAAATAGCACCGAGCTCAGAAAATCCGAAAAAATGCATGTTGGGACCAGGAGATCACCATGTTCAACTAAAAAAAATAAGAGAAGACAAAATTTGGCAATAAAAATCTTATCATTCAATATAAAGAATCTTGTTTTCCATAAACTGTAGAAAATATCCTTGAGCTCAGAAAAATCCGCAAAAATATCCGTCGGAACTGGGAGATTGCCAAATTTAACAAAAAAAGAGATGACAAAATCAGGCCAAAAAACCATATCATTTAATAAAACGGTCGATATCTTCCAGATATTACCGAAAATAGCACGGAGCTTAGAAAAATATGCAAAAATATCAGTTGGAACCGGGAGATCGCCATCATCAACGGAAAAAAAGAGAAGAGAGAATTAGGCCAAAAAATCATATCCTTTAATAAAACGATCGATATCTTTCAAAAAATACAGAAAAAAGCCATGAGGTCAGAAAAATCCACAAAAATATCCGTTTGAACTGGAAAACCGCCACCTTCAAGTGACAAATAAGAGAAGACAAACGTAAGCTATCAAAATCATATCATTTATTAAAAACATCCATATCTACAATAAAATGTAGAAAATAGCCTCGAGGTCTGAAAAATCCGCCAAAATTTTTGTTGGAACCGAGAGATTGCAATCTTCAATTGAAAAATTAGAGACAAAATTAGGCAAGAAAATCATATTATTTAATAAAAAGATCCATATCTTACAGAAAATGTAGAAAATAGTCTCGAACTCAGAAATATCAGCAAAAATATCCGTCGGAACCGGGATATTGCCATCTTCAACTGAAAAATAAGAGAAAACAAAATTAGGCAACAAAAATCAAACAATGTAATAAAAAGATACATATCTTCCGGAAATAGAAAATAGGCCCGAGTTCAGAAAGATCCGCAAAAATGTCAGTTGGAACCGGGATATCGCCATCTTCTGTTGGAAAAATAGGAGAAGACAAAATTAGGCCAAAATTTCATATCATTTAATAAAATAATTCATATCTTCCAAAAATTATGGAAAATATGCCAGAGGTTAGATAAATCCGCAAAAATGTCTGTTGGAACCGAGAGATCACCATCTTCAACTGGAATATAAGAAAGACAAAATTAAGCCAAAAAATCGTATCATTTACTAAAAATATTGTCATCTTCAACAAGAAAATAAGAGAACAATTTAGGCTAGAAATTATCAATTAATAATTAGGCTAGAAAATATCAATTAATAAAACGATCCATATATTTCATAAAATGTAGAATATAGCACCAAGCTCAGAAAATGATATATAAAAATCTTTTCAATTGAAGATGGTGATATCCCGGTTACAACGTACATTTTTATAGATGAAAATTGCAATTTTTTGGTTCTGAATTTTGTCTTCTCTTAAATTTCAGTTAAAGATGGTGATTTTCCGGTTCCAACGGACATTTTTGGCCTAATTTTGTCTTCTCAGATATCATTTAATAAAACGATCCATATCTTCGAGAAAATGTGGAAAATAGCTCGAGCTCAGAAATATATGCAAAAAATTTCGTTTGGAACCGGGAGATCGCCAACTTCAACTGGGAAATAAGAGAAGGCAAAATTAGGCCAAAAAATCATATTATTTAATAAACGATCCATACTTCCAAAAAATGTGGAAAATAGTCTGAAGCTTAGAAAAATCTGCAAAAATGTTCGTTGGGACCGAGAGAATGCTGTCTTCAACTAAATTATAAGAGAGGATAAAATTTGGCCAAAAAATCATATCATTCAATATAATGATCGCCATCTTCAACGGGAAAATAAGTGAAGACAAACTTAGGTTATAAAAATATTTCATTTAATAAAAAGATTCATATCTTCCATAAAATGTAGAAAATATTCCGGAGCTCAGAAAAATCTGCAAAAATGTCTGTTGGAACCGGGAGATCGTCATCTTCGACTTAAAAATAATAGAAGACAAACTTAAGCTACCAAAATCATGTCATTTATTAAAAAGATTCATATTTTCAAAAAAAAAATAAAGAAAATAGCATTGAGCTCGGAAAATCCGCAAAAATGTCCGTTAGAACCAGAAGATCACTAAGTTCAATTGAAAAGTAAGAGTGGAAAATTTTGGCAATAACATCATTTCATTTAATATAAAGGTTCATATTTTCAATAAAATGTAGAAAATATCCCGATCTCAGAAAAATCCGCAAAAATATCCGTCGAAACTGGGAGATCGCCAAATTTAACGAATAATGAGAAAACAAAATTAGGTCAATAAAATCATATTATTTAATAAGACAATCGATTTCTTCCATATAATACAGAAAATAGAGCAGAGATCACAAAAATCCACAAAAATGTCCGTTTGAATTGAGAGATCGCCATCTTTAACGAAAAAATAAGAGAATAAAAAATTAGCCCAAAAATCATATCAAATAAAATGATCGAAATTTTCTAGAAAATGCACAAAAATAGCACCAACCTCAGAAAAATCCACAAAAATATCCATTGGAACAGGGAGATTGCCATCTTCAACAAAAAAAGAGAAGACACACTTAGGCCAAATATCATAGCGTTAAATAAAAAGATCCACATCTTCCAGAAAATACAAAAAAAGCCGCGAGCTCAAAAAATCCACAAAAAAGTCTGTTGGAACCGAAAGATCGCCATTTTCAACTGGAAAATAAGAGAAGACAAAATTAAGCCATTAAAATCATATCATTTAATAAAAAGATACAGATCTTACATAAAATGTTGAAAATAGCACCGAGCTCAGAAAAATCTAAATAAATGTTCGTTGGAACCGCGAGATCGCTATATTCAACTGAAAAATAAGAGAAGACAATTTAGGCCATAAAAATCATGTCAATTATTATACAGATCTGTATCTTCCAAAAAATGAGGAAAATAGCCCCGAGCTAAGAAAAATCCGACTAAATGTTTGTTGGAACTAGGGGATCTCCATCTTCAACTAAAAATAAGAGAGGACAAAATTAGGCCATTAAAATCACATTAATTAATATACAGATCCATATCTTCTAGAAAATTTAGAAAATAGCCCCGAGATCAGAATAATCTGCAAAAATGGCCATTGTTACCGGGAGAACACCTTCTTCAACTGAAAAATAAGAGAAACCAAAATTAGGCCAAAAATCATATGATTTTATAAAAATATCCATTACTTACAGAATATTTAGAAAAATAGTCTCGGGCCTAGAAAATCCGCAATAATTTTCTTTAGAATCGGGAGATCGCCATCTTCAACTGAAAAATAAGAGAAGACAAAATTAGGCTAAAAATCATCTCATTTAATAAAAAGATCCATATCTTCAATAAAATGTAG
>CM061137.1:69112530-69159251 GCA_030789695.1 Scilla litardierei | reverse complement strand
ATCGCCATCTTCAACCAGAATATAAGAGAAGACAAAAGTAGGCCCAAATATTATATCATTTAATAAAAAGATCGCTATCTTCAACTGTAAAATAAGAGAAGATAAATTTAGGCTAGAAAAATAATATCAATTAATAAAAAGATCCATATTTTTCACAAAATGTATAAACTAGCACCAAGCTCAGAAAATGATATATAAAATTTTTTTAGTTGAAGATGGCGATATCCCACTTACATCGTACATTTTTATAGATGAAGATAACGATTTTCATGTTCTGAATTTTGTCTTCTCTTATATTTTAGTTGAAGATGGCAATTTCCCATTTTGGCCTAATTTTGTCTTCTCTGATATCATTTAGTAAAACATTTCATATCTTTCAGAAAATGTGGAAAATAGCCCGGACCCCAGAAATATCTGCAAAAATTTCTGTTGGAACAGGGAGATCACCAACTACAATTGGAAAATAAGAGAAGACAAAATTTGGCCAAAAATCATATTATTTAATAAAACGAGCCATAAAATAGCCCAGAGCTCAGAAAAATCCGTAAAAATATCCGTTGGGACCGAGAGAATGCCATCTTCAACTGAAATATAAGAGAAGACAAAGTTAGGCCAAAAAATCTCATCATTCTATATAAAGATCGAAATCTTCAATAGGAAAATAAGAGAAGAAAAACTTTAGTTATAAAAATCATATCTTTTAATAAAACGATCCATATCTCACATAAAATGTAGAAAATAGCCCAGAGTTCAGAAAAATCTGCAAATGTCTTTTAGAACCGAGAGGTCGCCATCTTCAACTTAAAAATAATAGAAGAAAAATTTAAGCCACAATCATCATTTCATTTTTTCAAAAGATTCATATTTACTATAAAGTAAAGGAAATAGCATCGGCTCAGAAAATCCGCAAAAAATGTCCGTTGGAATCAGGAGATCGCTAATTTCAACTAAAAATAAGAGAACAAAAATTTGGCTATAAAAATCATATCGTTTAATATAATGATTCTTAATTTCCATAAAATGTAGAAAATATCACCGAGCTAAGAAAAATCCGCAAAAATATCCGTCGAAACCGGGAGATCACCAAATTTAACTTAAAAAGGAGAAGACAAAATTAGGACAAAAAATCCTTTCATTTAATACAACGATCGATATCTTACAGATAATACAGAAAATATCCCAGAGCTCAAAAAAATCCGCAGAAATATCCGATGAAACCGGGAGAACGCCATCATCAACGAAAAATAAGTGAAGACAAAACTAGGCCAAAAAAACTTATCTTTTGATAAAACGATTGATATCTTCCAGAAAATAAAGAAAATAGTCTCGAGGTCAAAAAATTCCGTAAAATTATCTGTTGGAACTGGAAAACCACCATCTTCAACTGAAAAATAAGAGAACCCAAAATTATGCAAGAAAAATCATATCATTCAATAAAAAGATCCATATCTTCTAGAAAATGTAGAAAATAGTCACAAACTCAGAAAAATCCGCAAAAAATGTTTGTTAGAACCGAAAGATCACCATATTCAACTAAAAATAAGGGTAGACAAAATTAAGCCAAAAAATCATATCATTTAATAAAAAGAAACATATCTTCCAGAAAATGTAGAAATTGGCCCGAGCTCAGAAAAATCTGCAAAATAAGAGAAGACAAAATTAGGCTATAAAAATCATATCATTTAATAAAAAGATTCATAACTTATAGAAAATGTAAAAATACACTCGATCTCAGAAAAATCTGTAAAAAATGTCCGTTGGAACCGGGAGGTCGCCCTCTTCAATAGAAAAATAAGAAAACACAAAATTAGGCTATAAAATATTATATGTCAATAAAAATAGTCCCGTGCTCAGGAAAAATACACAAAAATGTCTGTTTGAACCGGGAGATCGCCATTTTCAACTGAAAAAAATAAGAGAATACAAAATTAGGACAAAATCCTATCATTTAATAAAAATATTCACATCTTCCAGAAAATTTAGAAAATAGTCCTGAGCTTAGAAAAATCAGCAAAAATATCCGTTGGAACCGGGAGATTGCCATCTTCAACTGAAATATAAGAGAAGAGAATCTTAGATTATATAAATCATTTAATTTAATAAAACATCAATATCTCCCATAAAATGGAAAAAATAGCCCCGAGCTCAGAAAAATCTGCAAAAAATGTCCGACGAAACCAGTAGATCACCATCTTCAACTGAAAAATAAGAGAGACAAAATTAGGATTTATAAATCATAACATTTAATATGAAGATTCATTTCCTTCAGAAAAGGAAAAAAAGGCCCCGTGCTCAGAAAAATCTGTAAAAATGTCTGTTGGAACTGGGAAGTCGACATCTTCAACTTAAAAATAAGAGATGACAAAATTAGGCCAAAATATATCATTTAATAAAAGATACATCTCTTCCAGAATTTTAAAAAAAGCCAGGAGCTTAGAAAAATCCACAAAAATATCCGTTGGAACCGGGAGATCGCCAACTTGAATTAAAAAATAAGAGAAGACAAAATTAGGCCAAAAAATCATATCATTTAATAAAACGATCCATATCTTCCAGAAAATGTGGAAAATAGCCCGAAGCACAAAAAAATCCGCAAAATGGATTTTGGGACGGAGAGAATGCCATCATAAACTGAAATATAAGAGAAGGCAAAATTAGGCCAAAAATCATATCATTTAATATAAAGATTGCCTTCTTTAACTGGAAAATAAGAGAAGACAAAATTAGGATATAAAAACATATCATTTAATAAAAAGATGAATATCATCCATAAAATGTAGAAAATAGCCCAGAGCTTAGAAAATTACAAAAATGTCTGTTGGAACCGGGAGATCGCCCTTTTCAATTGCAAAATAAAAGATGACAAAATTAAGCTACAAAAATCATATATCATTTAATCAAAAGATTCATATCTTCAATAAAATGTCGAAAATAGCCCGAAGCTTAGAAAAATCTGCAACAATTTCCGTTGGAACTGGGAGATCACAATACTCAGCTGAAAATTAGGACAAGTTAAAATTAGAATATAAAACTCATTTCATTTAATTACACAATCCATATCTTCCAGAAAATGTGGAAAATAGCTCAGGGCTTTAAAAAATTCACAAAAATGTCCTTTGGAACCAGGAGATCACCATCTTCATCTGAAAAATAAGAGAAGACTAAAAACATTCATATCTGCCAAAAAATTAGAAAATAGCCAGGCACTAAAAAAATCTTCAAAAATGTCCGTTGGAATCGGGAGATCGCCATCTTCAACTAAAAAGTAACAGAAAACAAAATTAGGCCAAAACCCATTTCATTTAATAAAATGGTTCATATCTTTCAAAAAATGTAGAAAATACTCCCGATCTCAGAAAAAACCACAATGATGTCCGTTGGTACCTGGAGACCACCATCTTCAACTGAAAAATAAGATAAGATAAATTTCGGCGGGAAAAATCATATCATTTAATACAAAGAAGAAAATTTTATAGAAAATTTAAATAATAGTACAGAGCTCAAAAAATCCACCAAAATGTTCGTAAGAACCATGAGATTGCCATCTTTATCGGAAAAAAAATAAGAGAAGCGAAAATAAGGCCAAAAAATTATATCATTTAATTAAAAGATTCACATCTTCCAGAAATTGTAGGAAAACAGCCACGAGCTTAGAAAAATCGGGAAAAATATCCGTTAGAACCTGGAGATCGCCATCTTCAACTTAAAAATAATTGAAGACAAACTTAAGCTATAAAAATCGGTTGATTAAATTAAAAGATCCATATCTTCTATAAAATAAAGAAAATAGCACAAAGCTCAGAAAAATTCGAAAAAATCCGTTGGAACCAGGAGATCGCTATGTTCAACTGAAAAATAAAAGAAGACAAATTTAAGGTATAAAAATCAAGTCATTTAATATAAAGATTCTCAGCTTCCTGAAAATGCAGAAAATAACCTCGAACACAGAAATATCCGCAAAAATTTCCGTTGGAACCAGAAGATCGCCCTCTTCAACTGAAAAATAAGAGAAGATAAAATTAGGCTACAAAAACATATAATGTAATTTAAAAACTATATAACTTCCAGAAAATGTAGAAAATAGCCCCGAGCTCAGGAAAATCCACACAAAAAGTTCGTTGGAATAGAAAGATCACCATATACAACTGAAAAATAAGAGAAGACAAAATTAAGGCAAAAAATCATATCATTTAATAAAAAGGTACATATCTTCCACAAAATGTAGAAGTAGCCCGAGCTCAGAAAAATCCACACAAAATGTTTGTTGGAACCAGGGGATTGCCATCTTCAATTGAAAAATAAGAGGAGACAAAATTAGGCTATAAAACAACATCAATTAATACAAAAGATACATATCTTCCAGAAAATGCAGGAAATATCTCCGAGCTCAGAAAAATATGCCAAAATTTCCGTTGTAACGAACTCCGCCAACTTCAACTGAAAAATAAGAGAATACAAAATTAGACCAAAAATTCCTGTCATTTAATAAAAAGCTTCTTATCTTCCAGAAAATTTAGAAAATTGTCTCGAGCTCAAAAACTACGCAAAAATTTCCGTTGGATCTGGGAGATTGCCTTCTTCAACTGAAAAATAAGAGAAGATAAACTTAAGTTATTAAAAACAAATTATTTATTAAAAAGACATATCTTCCCTAAAATGTAGAAAATAGCCCGAGCTCAGAAAAATCCGAAAAATGTCCCTTGGAACCGGGAGATTGCCATCTTTACCTTAAAAAAATAAGAGAAGACAAAATTAGACAAAAAAATCATAACATTTAATCAAAAGGTTCATATCTTCCCGAAAAGGTAGAAAATATCCCAGAACTAAGAAAATTCACAAAACAGTCCGTTTGAACCGCGAGATCGCCCTCTTCAATTGAAAAAAAAATAAGAGATGACAAAATTAAGCTATAAAGATTATATCATTTAACATAAAGATCTATATCTTAAAGAAAAATTAGAAAAAGACCGGAGCTCAAAAAATCCGCAAAAATGTCCATTGGAATCGGGATGTCCTTATCTTCAACGAAAAAAGTAAGAGAAGAAAAATTAGGCCAAAAAATCATATCATTTAACAAAACGATTCATATCTTCTAGAAAAAGAAGAAAATAGCCCCGAGCTCAGAAAAATCCGTAGAAATGTCAGTTTGAACAGAGAGATCGCCATCTTCAAGTGATAAACAAGAGAAGATAAAATTCGGCCAAAAATAATTTCATTTGTTAAAAAGACACATATCTTCCAGAAAATACAGAAAATAGCCCCGAGCTTAGAAAAATCCGTAAGAACTTCTGTCGGAACCTAAAGATTGCCATCTTCATCTAAAAAATAAGAGAAGACAAATTTAGGCCATAAAAATCATATCATTTAATCAAAATATCCATATCTTCCATAAAATGTAGAAAATAGATCCGTGCTCAGAAAAATCTTAAAAATTGTCCATTGGAACAGGGAGAATGCCATCTTCAACTGATAAATAAGAGAGGACAAAATTATGCCAGAAAAATCATATCATTTAATGTAAAGATCCACATCTTCCAAAAAATGTGAAAAAACAACACCAAGCTCAAAAAATCTGAAAAACTTTCAGTTGGACCTAGGAGATCGTCATCTTCAACTACAAAAATAAAAGACAAAATTAGTCCAAAATCAAATCATTTTATAAAAATATTCATATATTCTTGAAAATGCAGAAAATATCCCCGAGCTCAGAAAAATCCGCAAAAAATATTCGTTGGAATCGGGAGATCGCCATCTTCAACCGAAAAATAAGATAAGACAAAATTCGGCTATAAAAGTCATATCATTTAATATTAATATCCAAATTTCTAGAAAACGTAGTAAATAGCCCAGTGCTCAGAAAAATCCGAAAAATGTATATTGTAACCGGGAAATCGCCACTTCAAATTAAAACTAAGTGAAGACAAAATTAAGCCAAAATCCCATCATTTAATAAAAAGATATATATCCTCCAGAAAATATAGAAAATAGACCTGAACTGAGAAAAACTTGCAAAAAAGTCCGTTGGAAGCGGGAGATCGTCATTTTCAACTGAAAAAAGAAGAGAAGACAAAATTAGGATATAAAAATCTAATTATTTAATATAAAGATACATATCTTACAGAAAATATAGAAAATAGCTCCGAGATTAGAAAAGTCCGCAAAAACTTCTTTTAGAACAGGAAGATCTCAATCTTTAACTGAAAAAGAAGAGAATACAAAATTAGGCCAAAAAATAACATAATTTAATAAAACGATCCATATCTTTCAGAAATTGGAGAAAATATTTCCGAGCTTAGAAAATTTTGCATAAATGTCCGTTGGAACTGGGCGATCGCCATCTTCAACTGAAAAATAAGAAATGATAAAATTTGCCTAAAATTCATATCATTTAATATAAATTTCCAAATCTTACAGAAAATGAAGAAAATAGCCCGGAGCTCAAAAAATCCGCAAAAAATGTCTGTTGGAACTGGAAGATCGCCATCTTCAACGAAAATATAAGAGAATACAAAATTAAACCCAAAATCATATCATTTAATAAAATGATTGATATCTTCCAGAAAATAGAGAAAATAGCCACGAGCTCAGAAAAATCCAAAAAATGTCCGGTGGAAGCGAGAGATCGAGATCTTCAACTAAAAAATAAGAGAAAACAAAATTAGACAAAAATGATATCATTTAATAAAAATATCCATATCTTCTAGAAAATACAGGAAAAAAGTACATTACAAAGAAAAATCTGCAAAAATGTCAGTTGGAACCGAGAGGTCACAATTTTCAACTCAAAAATAAGACAAGACAAACTTAGGCAAAAAAATCATATCGTTTAACAAAAATATCCATATCTTCCACAAAATGTTGAAAATAGGCATGCGCTCCGAAAAATCAGAAAAAATGTCCGTTGGAACCGGGAGATCGTCATTTTCAACAGTAAAAATAAGAGAAGACAAAATTACGCCATAAAAATCATATCATTAATATATAGATCCATTTCTTCCAGAAAATGCAGAAAATAGTCTAGAGCTAAAAAAAATACGCAAAAATGTCTTTTGGAACAGGGGATCGCCATCTTCAACTGAAAATTAAGAGACGACAAAATTAGGCCAAAGAAATTTCATGTAATAAAAAGATCCGTATTTTCCAGAAAATACAGAAAATAACCATCTTATTTGAAAAAAATGTCTGTTGGAACCGGGAGATCGCCATTAAATTATATCATTTAATAAAAAGATCCATAACTTCCCGAAAATTTAGAAAAACAACCCCGAGATCAGAAAAATCTGTAAAAATGACCCTGGGAACTGGGAGATCGCCATTTTCAACTAAAAAAAGAGAAGACAAAATTAGGTTATTTAAATCATTTCATTTAATATAAACATTCTTATCATACATAAAATGTTGAAAAGAGACCGGAGCTCAAAAGTCCACACAAATTTCAGTTGGAACCGGGAGATCGCCATCTTCAACTTAAAAATAAAAGAAGACAGAATTAAGCCATAAAATCAGATCGGTTAACAAAAATATACGTATCCAAAAAAATTTAGATATAGGCCCGAGCTCAGAAAAATATGCGTGAATAAAATGTAGAAAAATAGACCCAAACTCAAAAATAATGCGCAAAAATGTTCGTTGGACCGAGATATCGCTATCTTCAACCTAAAAAAATAAGAGAAGACAAACTATTGCTATAAAAATCATGTCACTTAATAAAAATGATCCATATCTTCTATAAAATTTAGAAAAAAACCCCGCGCTCAGAAAAATCCGCAAAAATGTCGGTTGGAACCGGGAGATCGCCATCTTCAACTGAAAAATAAGGGAAGAAAAAAATAGGCTTAAAATCATATCATTTAATAAAAAGATTCATATATTCAAGAAAATGTAGAAAATAGCCCGAAGCTCAGAAAAGTGTGCAAAAAAGTCCACCCCCAAAAATGTCCGTTGGAACCGGGAGATCGCATCATGAACTGAAAAAAAATAAGAGAACACAAAATTAGGCCAAAATAATATCATTTATTAAAAATATCCATATCTTCTAAAAATGTAGAAATTAGCTCCGAGCTCAGAAAAATCCGCAAAAATGTCAGTTGGAATCAGGAGATCGCCATCTTCAACTGAAAAATAAGAGAAAAAAATTAGGATGTAAAAATCATATCATTTAATATAAATATCTATATCTTACAGAAAAAATATAATAGCCCGAAGCTCAGAAAAGTGTGCAAAAAAGTCCACCCCCAAAAATGTCTGTTGAAACCGGGAGATCGCATCATCAACGGAAAAAAATAAGAGAACACAAAATTAGGCCAAAATAATATCATTTATTAAAAATATCCATATCTTCTAAAAATGTAGAAATTAGCTCCGAGCTCAGAAAAATCAGCAAAAATATCAGTTGGAATCAGGAGATCGCCATCTTCAACTAAAAAATAAGAGAAAACAAAATTAGGATGTAAAAATCATATCATTTAATATAAATATCTATATCTTACAGAAAAAATATAATAGCCTTAAGCTCAGAAAAGTTTACAAAAAATTTTTTTAGAACCGGTAAATCGTCATATCTTTCAGAAAATATAGAAAATAATCCAGATCTCTTCAAGAAAATGCAGAAAATAGACCCGAGCTAAGAAATATCCGAAAAATGTCCAGTGGAAGAGAGAGATCGACATCTTCAAGTGAAAAATAAGAGAAGACAAAATTAGGCCAAAATCATATCATTTAATAAGAGGATACATACCCTCCAGAAAATGTAGAAAATAGTCTGGAGCTCAAAAAAGTTCAAAAAATGTTCGTTAAAACCGGGAGATCGCCATTTTCAACTGAATTTTAAGAGAAGACAAAATTAAGCTTTAAAAATCATATCATTTAATATAGAGATCCATGTCTTACAGAAAATGTAGAAAATAGCCCTGAGCTCAAAAAATTCGGCAAAAAGTTTGTTGGAACCGGCAGATTGTCATCTTCAACTGATAAAGAAGAGACGACAAAATTAGGGGGGAAATCATATGATTTAATAAAAAGATTTATATCTTTCAGAATATGTATAAAATTCCCCCCAAGCTCAGAAAAATCGACAAAAAATATCTGTAATCATATCATTTAATAAAACGGTCGATATCTTGCAGATAATACAGAAAATAGCCCAGAGCTCAGAAAAATCAGCAAAAAAATCCGTTGGAACCGGGAGATCGCCATATCCACGAAAAAAATATATGAGAAGATAAAATTAGGCCAAAAATCATATCGTTTAATAAAACGATCGATATCTGTCAGAAAATATAGAAAATAGCCTTGAGGTCAGAAAAATTAGTAAAAATGTCCGTTGGAACTGGAGCTCGCCATCTTTAAGTTAAAAGTAAGAGAAGACAAAATTAGGCTAGAAAAATCATAGCATTTAATAAAAATCCATATTTTCTAGAAAATGTAGAAAATAGCTTCAAGCTCAGAAAAATCAGCAAAAATGTCCGTTGGAACCGAAAGATCGCCGTATTCAATTAAAAAATAAGAGTTTACAAAATTAAGCCAAAAAACCATATCATTTAATAAAAATATACTTATCTTCCACAAAAAGTAGAAATAGACCCGAGGTCAGGAAAATCCGCAACAATGTACGTTGGTACGTGGATATCGCCATCTTCAACTAAAAATAAGGGAAGACAAATTAAGGCTATAAAAATCATATCATTTAATAAAAAGATCCATATCCTATAGAAAATGTAAAAATACACTCGATCTCAGAAAAATCTGCAAAAATATCCGTTGGAACCGGTTGGTCGTCATCTTCAACGGGAAAATAAGAGGAGACAAAATTAGGCTATAAAATAATATATTTCAATACAAAATATCCAAATCTTCCAGAAAATGCAGAAAATAGTCCCGAGCTCAGAACAAAATACATAAAAATGTCCTTTAGAACTGGGAGATCGCCATCTTCAACTGAAAAAAATAAGAGAATAGAAAATTAGGCAAAAAATCATATCATTTAATAAAAAGATCAATATCTTTCAGAAAATTTAGGAAACAGCACCGAGCTCAGAAAAATCAGCAAAAATATCCGTTGGAACCGGTAGGTAGATCGGCCCATATTTTACACCTTTTTCCTATATGTTTGCATGCCATTTCGATTGCTCATATTGCGATTTTCATGATTATTAGACGATATTTTGTTACTTTTCACTAATTCTCGTTTCCGTCTGATTTCAGGAAATATGGAGCAATCAGGAGCAAAAATGAACTTAAGGGACTTGCACGCATATCGAAGCACTACTCATGACCTTATTGAGGAGCTAACAGCGCTGGACGATGAGTGGGAGAAGAAGAACGTCGAAGTAATCGACGAGAAAGCGAGGATGAGGAGAAATGAGCTATGAAACAGGCCACTCGGCCGAGCAAGGCAGTTCACTCGGTCGAGTGAAGCAGCCTACTCAGCCGAGCAAGATTGACACGACGACATTTGCCTGACTAGAGTGCCACAATGCACTCAGCCGAGTGGTTAATTCCACTCGGCCGAGTAGAGAACTCCACTCCCCCGAGTGAAGACCAAGAATTCGAAGAGAGCCATGCTGACTTCTCTGTTTTTCTGGATGATCTACAGACTGACGTACTCGGCCGAGTCACACTTCTCACTCGGCCGAGTCATATTTCCACTCGGCCGAGTCACACTTCTCACTAAGCCGAGTCATATTTCCACTCGACCGAATGACACGTGCGCCTAGATTTTCAGACAGCCTCTAACTCTTTTGAAATCTGCTATCATTCCAGCAAGAAAATTATTTTTCTCATATTTTTTATTGATAGTAGACTTCATGGCGGTTCCAACTCCGCCAAGAATTCGCCAATCGGAGGTCGGATGAAATCTGGAGAATTTCTACAAGTGGACACTGCAGTGCTGAAACTGCTACTCGGCCGAGTCATATTTCCACTCGGTCGAGTGAGCGCGGGTCCAGAACTTAAATTGTGGCCAGAGCTGTCTTTGGGCACATTTTTCAGAGGGTTTCTAGGGTTATTTGCTAGGGTTTTGTGGGGGCTATATAGAGGGTTTGTAGCCGTCATTAGAGGGGGAGCCTCCCATTGTTTTTCTTGGAGACTTTTTGGAGGTTAGGCCATGCCCTAGGCCCCCTCTTGGATCTAAAAGCTTGTATTTAGATTGGAATTCTTCATCAAAGCTAAGTATCTTTGTTATTATTATTTGAATATTTGATTTGATATCTTTTTATATGCAAGCAATGTTTTTTATTGATTCCTATATCGTTATTGCTATGCTTGGTTGATCGTTGTTCTAGGGAAAATGGATGAACCCTATGGATCTAATATCAAATTTATGATGAATGGATTTCTAAGTTGCCAGAATTGCTAGAAGGTTACATTGTGATTGATTTATTACGGATAGCTAGGAATTTTCATTGATCTAGTGTTTGCAAGAGATTGGGCTCTGATCAATGGGAAGGTCTTGATATTTGATTTAGATTTATAATCGAGATTAACTAGGTTTGGTTTCCAAGAGATTGGACCAAAGCTAGCATTTTCATTATAAGTCTATACCCATATTCGTTTGCAAGAGATTGGACGAATACGAACTATCACAATTTAGATCACAACTCGAGTTTACACGAGAGTGGGCTCGAGGTGCGATTGAATGATGATGTCGATCTTAATGCTAGTGGCTTAGGTTAGGGTTTGCACAAGAGTGGGCCCTAATCTAGGTTGCTATAGACCAGCAAAAGCGAGAGAGCACGAGCTTGGTTCTCTATTTAGTTACGACTAGTTCACCACAATTCAAGTCTTGCAACGTTGAGATTCGCTATTCACAAGGATGCATGACAATCCATAGTTGGGATTCAGTAGCCCTAGAAACTTTTATTATATTGAATTTGAATCGATATTTGACCGACTTCTCTATCATCGACACCGACATCCATTACCATTTTCATTACATCATACCATAACCATATCCACCAATAAAAGATTTGTAGTCGAACCAACCTATGATAGATTGGAGCCAGCACCACCTCCTCATGTTCGATACCTGCTCGCCACTACACCGTGCGCTTGCGGTAAAATTACAATTGTCTTTCGGGTGTATATTCGGGAGCGATCAAGTTTTTGGCGCCGTTGCCAGAGAGGTGTTTCCCGTTTGATGCCAATTTGTCACAATTAGGTTGATTAGACTACAGAAAAAATTTATTAAAAATTTTTTCACCCCGCCACCATTATTATCACTTCTATTTTTTGGTGTCACTAATATTTTTCTTCAAGTATTTATTTTTGTTGATCAGAAGTTATGGATGATACTATGTGGACCACAGATTTTGATCAGAGTGCTCAGATGGGAGAATACTTTTGTGAGGAAATGGACTGGCCCAAGCTTGATGAGAAACAAAGGATTTTTTTGATGAGATGCATGCACACCAGGTTGAAATACAAGCCAAGATTGAAAAGGACGACTTTCAATTGGAATTGGTGAAAAGAGACCTTGAAAAATGCGCTCATGTTTAAGGTTGCAATGATTTCCAAAGATATCAGTTCTGCTTCTTCATCTTATGTGCAAGAATCATCGCCAGTCATATTACCAGAGCTAGAATGTGCCGTTGCGATCCCACATCCTACGATACAGTTATTGCATATGAAGAGTGGATGGACAAAGAGGCAGTGGAGAAAGTAGAAATTGAGTCATATACACCGCCAAAGGAGGATACATTTCATAACTTATTGGAGGGCCTCTTGGAGTCATCGAGGTTCATCGATTCAGCTAGCATTATAGCAGGTGATGCATTTGAGCTATGATTTATAGGTTTTGTTATGAACCGTGTTTTAGATGCAGGAACAATTAAGGAGGACATCCATGTCAGTCTTGAGGGGGAAATACTAAAATTTTGGGTTGCTTGCAGGCATTCCCCTCCACATGATACATCCCCACAAGTTGACACACATGAGCAACCATCATCACCATTCCAGAGGGAGCCTACATTGATAGTTGATGAGAAGGCAAACGAGCACCCTGTGGAGCCAGAGCATGCTTTTAAGGAGGCCTTACACATGGAACCAGAGATTATCACCGAGGAAGTCGTGCATCAGGACGAGGACACATCTATTCATGAGGATCCCGAGCACTACCCTCCTCCATTAGAGCTTCCGCACCCACCTCATCCTTACACTGACGTCGAGGACTATCCCACAGAGCTTACTGCTCCAACTCAGGGAGATATTTTTACTCATTCCATTTCTGAATCATGTATTCCATTCGATATTTATTTTGATTCAGATTTTTTTGACACGTCGTACCTTTTGCAGTGCACATACGATTATGGACCGGAGGTATGCTTGGACGTGTCACAGTTTGACAAACCTGTCGAGGAAGTCCACACCTATGATCCAGATTTACCTGAGCAGCTGAGAGAGGATATCACGGAGAAAGCTATCACAACACGAGAGGATATTGGATTATTTCCAGGGAAGTATCGTCCACCACTATTTATTTCATATATTTCTATAGATGATCCTCTTTGGAATACTTTTATTATGAGGGTGAAATTTTTGCAGCGAACTGATGCATCCTATTCTCTGCAGGGTACATGTGGAGTCCTTGTGGAAATGCTGGAGGATGCATTGCTGGAGTTCATTGGTGTTCGTGGATATACGCGCCTGGCAGAGCCACGGAGGGAATAGTTGGAGCAGTTGCCTGCACCGGCAAAGATACTAGATCCACCTTTTGCTATAGGTGATATCAATCCAGTAGTGCAGTATTTTATGCTTTAAATAAACATGAATCCTCTCGACAGCGAGAGGACCGTATAGATTTTCTTGAATAAATATCACATCATATGACGGCAACAATAAGCATTTATACCATACCCTTTATATCTATTATACATTTGACAACGTTTTTTGAATTTTAGGGCTGACTAGGACAAGCTGATGTCATGCTGATGTATAAAGAGGTTAATAGAAGAATGGCTAAGATTTAATCTTGGTAAAAGAAGGGTTGAGATGAGTGTTTGGAAAAACCACCACTTTTTTCCATTGACATTCAAACCCCCCACAATCACTACATTTGTACAGAATACCACTCATTTCCAATTTTTGCTAAAAAGCGCTCACATTTCACTTTTTACCCACACACCATACACACACCCATACTTATGCACTTCTCCTCTTCATTTTCGTGCCCCTCCCCCACAATCACTACATTTGCATAGAATATCGACCATTTCCCATGTTTGCTAAAAAACCCTACCATTTCACTTTTTCCCCACTTTTTGGTCCAGATTAAATTTTTTTCCCCACACCCAAAGGCGCTCACGCCGAAGCTAGATTTTTGTTCGTTTAGATTTTGGAGGGGGAAATAATTTTTGTGTAGAACAAAGATTTTAAGGGAAAATCTTAAATGAACTGTGCTCGAGGGCACGGGGCACGGGTTATGCGCTAAAAGCACCCGCACCGAATCTAGATTTTTGTTCGTTTATATTTTGGAGGGGGAAATAATTTTTGGGGAGAACAAAGATTTTGAGGGTATATATTAAATGAACCGTGCCCAAGGGCACGGGTTATGACTAGTGTTATATTAGTTGCCCTCTTCATATTTTGATATGCCACATCCTTTTGCTCACCACCCATCGAGCATCTCTTTCAAGCGAATACTCACATTCTTATTCGTTTGACTCGATCTCGCTTAGCAAAGCCGTGTCATTTTTGATCGAGTCATTTGAATCGGATTGTTTGGTATAAGCTTGGGGGAAGGCGCTCCCATGCATCATTGTATGTGTATGTAGTTACATTAGGATTTTATGTCATTCATTTCATCATTTTTCATTCCCCCCATATTATCGTTGTTCCTCATTTTCTTCCATTATGATCACATTGAGGACAATGTGAAGTTTAAGCTTGGGGCAGTGCATTTACATGCCATTTAGTTGCACTTTTACTCTATTTTTATGGTTTTTAGAATTTTTCAAAATTTTTGAATCATCTTTTTGATTTTTCCATCTTATTTTTCTTTTATGTGTGTTCATGCATCATATCTTGTGCTTGATTTTCTTTTCTTTCATCTCTTTTATTTTCTATTTCTTTATTTTCTTTTCCTCCTTTTGCTAGATATTTTCCTTATGATGATATGATATCTCTTATTGCTTTAGCAACCATCACGATGCTTATTATTCCTTGTTATGCTACTTAGAGTATCTCATAGTCCTGCTATCCATGTGCTTGCTTATATATTCTTTTGATGATTCTTTTATATGAATGCATGATATTAATTGAAGCTGAATGTATGGATTAGTGTTTAGTATGCTTTTGTTGGAAGTGCACCAAGATTCACGCATCAATTGTATAATGGAATCATCTGCCTTATTGTCTTATTCACCTTATGTTCATGCTTGATATGATTGTACCCTTTACTGCTTGACTTCACTATTTATTGAAATGATTGATAATATCCACGCTTACATATGATTTTAGTTGATGTATTATCTTATTTAACTATTTGTGCACATCTTAGATTGAACCGAGTGTTACATTATTTCTTTCTCCATAAATATCTTTTATTCTTTACATGTCCCTTGAGTTCACCTCCTAAAGCTACCTACATCGCATCTATTTCTCAAAAATCCCTACAAAAGAAAAGGTTAGCTCCAAAAAAGTTCAAAAAGCTAAAAAGGAGCCAAAACCAAAATTACAAATCACATAGCTCCTACAAAAATCCAAAAAGAAAATTGAGAAACAAAAAGTTCAAAAAGAAAAAGAAAAATATTTTTCTATCTCATTATTGGAGCCACAAAATACTTGGAAAAACCAAGGCAAAAATACCATTTTCCACTATCATATTCCTTTAGATACGATGCATCAAGCTAAGCTTGGGGGTGAATTCACTTGACCATATGAGTGAGTGTGACATTAGAGTGGAGAGGTGCACGAATGGGAAAGTTTGATAATGCTGAAACTTAGCAAAATACTTTAGTTATGGAGATTTCTTATGAATCGATATAAATATGTGAATGCCATGATTTATTCCATTCTCCATTGCATGCTTGGTGTGATTCTGATATGCTTCTGTCATAACTCTTGATTCAAAAGTGCATCACCAACATTTGTATGTTAAATTCTATAAAATGCGTAATGTGGATATGAATTGATTATATGAATTTATAGAGTCCCTCTTGTTGTTCTTAAAATTTTGCAAGTACCATGTTTATGTAAGATATGAAATCTTTATAGCATGTGATTCGTATTTTTCGAGTTATCGTGATGTGTAACTTATGACTTGAGATCAGCGAGAATAATCTAGCGACCCCTCCACTTCGTATTCTTTCTCGTTCATTTCATTTTCTTTGTTTTCATTTCCCGAGTTCGTCTCTCTACTTATCTTTCTCGAGGATGAGTAAGAGGCAAGCTTGGGGGATTTTGATCGGTCCATATTTTACAACTTTTTCTGCATGTTTGCATGTCATTTCGATTGCTAATATTACGATTTTCATGATTATTCGACGATATTTCGTTACTTTTCACTATTTCTTGTTTTCGTCTGATTTCAGGAAATATGGAGCAATCGGGAGCAAAAATGAGCTTAAGGGACTTGCACGCATATCGGAGCATTGCTCACGGCCTTATTGAGGAGCTAACGATGCTAGACGATGAGCGGGAGAAGAAGAACGTCAAAGTAATCGACGAGGAAGCGAGGACGAGGAGAAATGAGCTCTGAAACAGGCCACTCGGCCGAGCAAGGCAGTTTACTCAGTCGAGTGAAGCAGCATACTCCGCCGAGCAAAACTGATACGACGACGTTTGCCTGACCAGAGTGCCACAATGCACTCGGCCAAGTGGTTAATTCCACTCGGCCGAGTAGAGAACTCCACTCGCCCGAGTGAAGGCCAAGAATTCGAAGAGAGCCATGCCGACTTCTCTATTTTTCTGGATGATCTGCAGACTGACGTACTCGGTCGAGTCACACTTCTCACTCGGCCGAGTCATATTTCCACTCGGTCGAGTCACAATTCTCACTCGGCCGAGTCATATTTCCACTCTGCCAAATGACACGAGCGTCCAGATTTTCAGACAGCCTCTCATTCTGTCACTTCCAGCTTCCTAAGTATGGAAGGTGAGACGTGAAGAGGTCCACTTAGACTTGGAGCTGTGAAGCTACAATCTGATAAGCGTCTGGTAATTTAATCCAGTAGCAGGTTCTTTGCATTACGATGAAACAACAATAATAATAAAGAAGGATAGGCAATTAAAATTATCCAACATTCAACATCCACAGATTTTATTCCAAACATTCACAGATATAGTCATAAAAGGAAAGTACAGAGTCTGAAAAAGAAGGCCTAAGCATGGCCGAAACTAAAACAAGTAATGGTGCTATGCACCGAACAACCTAACAGCAGCTACTAGGAAAGTAAACAACATCTAAGAAAAGTCACCAGCTGAGATTAAGGGTAGAACTCGGGTGTCCTCGAACTGGACGTCAGCAAACTGTCGTCCTCTGCAACAAACTCAGACTCTGAACCTGACATGTGATGCCCAAAGAGAAATGGGCACATGTCACCAAAAATCTCCAAAAGGAAAGGGAGACTTTTATTCAAGGAAACGTAAAGTATAAAGAATGCAACTTAGCAGTTTAAAATGAGATGACATGACATAATATTTCCAATGAATGCAATAGTTAAAATGAGATGACGTGGCATATTATTTCAATGAATGCAGTAGTTAAAATGAGCATGATATTTGCGAAAGCTACTAAACAATATTCACGATTAACTTGCATTCACATTGTGCACAGGGTTTACGCCTTACAGCTGAAGTGGCTGTACAGGCACACTTCTACCATGAGTGTCGCTTAACCCTACCCCTCCACGTGTATCGAGCATTGGTTTCACCAACAACACTGTGCTCGCTTCTGGATCACGAGCCAGGAAATGTATTTGGCATAGGGTTGTGCCCGCATTGCAGGTGCCTAGCCTCAATATGTAGGCGTCAAAATCCTACTCGCAGCAGCTTACAATTTAAAGTAGCGTGTGCTACACAATCATGATAGAGCAAATTGATGCATGGAATGACATGGCAAGATGCATGAACATGGCAATAAGTAGTTAAAAGTGCATATAGTTAATTTGAAAGTAAACGTGACATGCAACATGAAATGATAGCATAACAATGGTGTCGGATCTAGCTTCGTTGTCAAGCTAGACCAAAATAAGGCGTCTAGGCAACTATCATTTCATCGCCTAGTCTCTTTTATGCTACTATACAAATTGGCCTAAAACATGGCCTAAACAATTACTGGAAAGTATCACTTGCTTGAAGACAATCACACTGCGATCTCCATTGAATCAAGTCCAAGATCTACCAATGTGTTCAGATCGCAATCCAGCATACAGTCCCAGTTTTTAGATCTTGATTAGTGAGTTATTCAAAGCAGTAAAGTTACGATTTTTAGTCTTGATTAGCATGCAATGTAGGGGTTCCTACGGAGCGGGGTTTACCTCTACACGACGCAAAAGCTACACTGACGTCGGGTACGTCAGGGGTTGAATTAATAGAAGCGAGCAACGATCTAACTGCATGGCAGCGATCATCGACAACTGTGAACGACGAGCAACGAACGATGATCAGTCAGGTAGTGGCATGATCATTGAACAGCGACGCAAGGGAGAAGGACAGCCGCACAGTGTTCTACGGCGTCGGGAAGATGTGGATGGCGGCATGGCGAGGCACGAGAGGCACGAGAGGCACCAGACAGCGAGATCTTACGGTGAGGGAAGGCCAAAACAACGAACAGCGAGGTTGTCGGGCTTACTGCGGCTAGGGGAAGGTCTGTACGGCTTGGGGAGTTGTCTGAGGGGCGGCCGACGACAGGGGGTAGCCGGCGGCGGCCCAGGTGGCAGGTCGTGGGGTTTTGGTAGGAGGAATGACAGTTTTTGGCTGTTTGGGGTGTTTGTGTGGTAGTTTTAGGGAGGAGGAGGAAGGGTTGACGAGGGGGAGTTTGGCCGGAGTAAGGGACGTCGACGGGAGGCTAGGCCGGTGATGGGGGTCGCCGGCGGCAGCGACATCAGCCAGGCGTGAGGTTTAAAAGGTATGGGATGTTGACAGTTTTATGGGAGGATGGCGGGTGTTTCGGCCTCTAGGAGGATGAGGAGGAGGAAGTGGTGGTCGAGGGTGGTTACCGGAGGAGCAAGGTTGCCAGAGGGATGGTCGGGGAGAAGGCCGTGGGTTTTTGTGTTAGGTTGGCGGCTGTGCGTGAATGGCAAACCCTAGGGCTAGTTGTGCTTTTAACATTGAATATTGCTTAATAAGTTTCAATAGGAGTGAACTTAAGAGAGAGAGAGAGAGAGAGAGAGAGAGAGATATATATATATATATATATATATAGGGGTATAGATTAGTCTAAAATAGGATAGTGAATAGCATAGATTGATTTCATGTTGATACGTATGCAATTCTCTTTGTGCTATTTGGGTTTAAAATGGGGGTATAACTAAGTTGATTGGAGAGAGAAGATGTGAGAGGGAGGGGGTATAGATTAGTTTAATATATGGTGTCATTAGCCAATTAATTATTTCATGATACGTTTTAACTTATAGGTTTAATTAGGGTATTTGAATTTCAATTTAATTAAGGCTAAGTGGGTTTGAAAGTGATTAGTGGAAAAAGTGGGTCTAGCGGGGTCCGATAATTATAAGTAAAATACCGGGACGACCGTATCAACGAGAGGGTCGAGACTAATAAGATCGGTCACGGGCTAGGGTAACGAAAATCGGAAGTAAAAATAAAAAGGTCCAACGACGAAGGTAAGAGTTACGACACCCCTTCAAACAAAGTTGTTTTGTGGGAGAACGACCCGTGAAATGATGTTCGCAAATAATTCCACAAATAAGTACTCTTCCAGAGGGTCACAATGACATATCACATCGCACGTTTGGGTTACTAGAAGAGGCAACTAAAAATCCTCGTACGAAAGAAGGTACGTGCACGAAATACATACGATCGAAAAGCGACCGTGCCCCATTCTTTTGAAATCTGCTATCATTCCAGCAGGCAAAGTATTTTTCTCATATTTTTATGGATAGTAGACTTCATGAAGGTTCCAATGCCGCCAAGAACGTGCCAATCGAAGGTCGGATGAAATCTGGAGAATTTCTGTAGCTTGACGCTGCAGTGCTGAAACTGCTACTCGACCGAGTCATATTTACACTCGGCCGAGTGAGCGCGGGCCCAGAACTTAAGTTGCGGCCAGAGCTGTCTTTGGTCATGATTTTTCAGAGGGTTTCTAGGGTTATTTTCTAGGGGTTTTGGGGGGCTATATATAGGATTTGTAGCTGTCATTAGAGGAGTGGCTCCTATTGTTTTTCTTAGAGACTTTTTGGAGGTTAGGCCATGCCCTAGGCCCCCTCTTGGATCTAAAAGCTTATATTTGGATTGGAATTCTTCATCAAAGCTAAGTATCTTTGTTATTATTATTTGAATCTTTGATTTGATATCTTTTTATATGCAATCAATGTTTTTTATTGATTTCTATATCGTTATTGCTATGCTTGGTTGATCGTTGTTCTAGGGCAAAGGGATGAACCCTATGGATCTAATATCAAATTTGTGATGAATGGATTTCTAGGTTGCTAGAATTTCTTGAAGGTTAGATTGTGATTGATTTATTACGGATAGCTAGGAATTTCCATTGATCTAGGGTTTGCAAGAGATTGGGCTCTAATCAATGGGAAGGCCTAGATATTCGATTTAGATTTATAATCGAGATTAACTTGGTTTGGTTTCCAAGAGATTGGACCAAAGGTAGCATTTTTATTATAAGTCTATACCCATATTCGTTTGCAAGAGATTGGACGAATACGAACTATCACAATCTAGATCACAACTCGAGTTTGCACGAGAGTGGGCTCGAGGTGCGATTGGACGATGATGTCGATCTTAATGCTAGTGGCTTAGGTTAGGGTTTGCACAAGAGTAGGCCTTAATCTAGGTTGCTATAGACCAGCAAAAGCACGAGAGCGTAAGCTTGGTTCTCTATTTAGTAACGACTAGTTCACCTCAATTCAAGTCTTGCAACGTTAAGATTTGCTATTCACAAGGATGCATGACAATCCGTATTTGGGATTCCCTAGCCCTAGACACTTTTATTATATTGAATTTGAATCGATATTTGACCGACTTCTCTATCATCAACACCGACATCCATCAGCTTTTTCATTACATCATACCATAACCATCTCCACCAATAAAAGATTCGTAGTCGAACCAACCTAGGATAGGTTGGAGCCAACACCACCTCCTTGTTTTCGATACCCGCTCGTCACTACACCGTGCGTTTGCAGTAAAACTACAATTGTCTTCTGGGTGTATTTCCGAGAGCGATCAGAGGTCGCCATCTTCAACTGAACAATAAGAGAAGAAAAACCGAGGTTATAAAAATCATATCATTTAATAAAACATCCAAATATTCTAGAAAATGTAGAAAATAAGCCGAGCTCAAAACAATTAGCAACAATAACTGATGGAACCGGGAGATCGCCATCTACAACTAAACATAAGAGAAGACAAAATTAGGATTTAAAAATCATATCATTTAATATAAAAATCCATATCTTACAAAAAATGTAAATAATAGCACTGAGCTTAGAAGATCTGCAAAAAAGTAAGTTGAAACCAGGAGATCACCTTCTTCAACCGAAAAAGGAAAAGACGACAAAATTAGGCCAAAAATCATATCATTAAATATAAAAATACATATCTTTCAGAAAATGTAGAAAATAGACTCGAGCTCAGAAAAATCCGCAAAAAAGGCAGTTGGAACCGTGAGATTGCATCCTCAAATGAAAAAAGTGATGACAAAATTAGGCCATAAAAGTTATATCATTTATAAAGATCCATATCTTACAGAAAATGTAGAAAATAGCCCGTAGCTCAAAAATCCCTAAAAATGTCCGTTGGAACCAAGAGGTCACCATTTTCAACGAAAAAAAAAATAAGAGAAGACCAAATTAGGCAAAAAACCATAACAAACAACGATATCTTCCAGAAAATGTAGAAAATAGCATCGAACTCATAAAAATTCGCAAAAATTTCCGTTTGAACCGGGAGACGCCATCTTCAACAAAAAATAAGAGACAATAAACTTAGATGATAAAAACATATCATTTAATAAGAAGACCCATATCATGCATAAAATGTAGAAAATAGCATCGAGCTCAGAAAAATCCGAAAAGATGTCCGTTAAAACCGAGAGATCGACATATTCAATAAAAATAAGAAAAGACGAAATTAGTACCTAAAATCATATCATTTGACTAAGATTTTCCCCTGCAAAATTGTTGTTCCCCAAAAAATCATTGTTCCCTCCAAAATTTTGTTGTTCCCCCAATATTCTCTTTCAAAAATTAAAATAACAACAATTTAGTACACAAAAATTTGGACGCAATCCGGCACGAACGCCCCCGACACGGGTGCCCCATCACGGGCCAAACCACTTCATTCCCAACAAAAATTTAGTATGTCCATACATATTCCACTTAGGGTAAAAGTTTAAACGATTATACAACAAATCATTTTGTATGACCTTGGGCTTCTTCCCAGGCTAAACTTGGCCTTTTGCATTATATCCAGCCATGATTATTGCATCCGTGCCGAAAATTTGGATGACGCCAAGACAGCCCCTCAAGTCCCGTAATATTAAGCTCTCGCATGTGAGTGTACGATGTTGTGATGGCAATGTGCCTAGTTGAGCCATCTTTGCAACTCTCTATCTCTCTTTCTTCCTTTCTTTCTATTCCCCCCTCATCTATCTATCCGTATACATACATATGCGCCCTCATCTTTTTAGAAGGTTGTCAAAAAGTATGATTATTATTTGGTCTCCTATTAAATTAGTAAGTTCCCATCAAGGTTTGCAGATATGCCTACTTTCACTCGGATAATGAAAATTGAGGGGAAAAATTTGTAGTTTCTTTCTCCTGTTTTTGGATAAAATTTTATATTTGTAAAGAGAAATGAAACAAACTGAACCAAATCCATGACTGAAAAAATATGCATACATGAATCATACAGGATTTGTATCATGTATTCTGGATATCCAGAATGTAAGAATCAACTTAAGCATCAATTAAGCACAATGACCAAATTTATTAGTAAATCATTCATTGAACATATTCATTTATCATACATGAATCATTCATTCATTTAGGTTCAATGACCAAATTTATCATATAGGATTCATTTAATTTTTTGAAAAATATGCATACTTGGTTCAGTTAAAGAATGAATCAATTTAAGCATTAATTTAAGCACAACGCCCAAATTTATTAGTAATTCATTCATTCATTCATACAGGATTCTACCTCATTTGTTTATCATACAAAGAGTTGTTTATCATACAGGATCCTGTATGACTCATTTAAATTTATCATACATGATTTAGAGGGCATACGGTACATGCGAAATGAAATCAGAATTTACCCCCAAATCCTGTAAGATCTGCTTTCAAATTTTTATTTTACATAAAATTTACATCTTAATTTAACAGAGAATGGGTATTATCCTGTAAAATCTATAACTTTAGAGAATGCGTATGATCCTGTAACTTTTGAGTTGTTTATCAAAATTTCCCCAACATTCTTGTTTCTTTCTGAATGAAACAATCTAAATATTCTGCTTTCAGATTTGTTTATCAAACTGGGTATGATCCTGCTTTCAGATTTCTAAATATTCCAATCTGATGATCACAAAGAAACAATCTACTCTGATAATAAGTTTAATAAAAATCTTAAAAAGCTTTCCTTTACAGATGATTTAGAGGTGCATTGTGATCAACTATTAAACATCACCCAACGAAAACATTCAGATTTTAAAAATACACAGTTTTTAAATAACAATTCAACCGAACTAATTACACAGTTCGTGTACAAAAAAGTTAACAATACAAAAAACAGGAAAAATACAAAAATACACATACCTGCAACCGAACTGAACCAATTCAAAAATTAACATATGAATTCGTGTACAAAAATTAACATATGAATTGAATCGACATGAATACACATGCCTGCAACCGAAATGAACAAAAAAATACACAGAACTGCAACTGAACAGAATAAAAATTGAATTGCAATAGCATAGCTCTTGAAACAAATGAATTGAAATGAATGGAGACGATTGTACCTTAGGCAATGTTTGAAATGAATTGCAAACGACAATGCACCAAAGGCTCCAATGCAAGTGGGGTTACCTGCGACAACTCGAAAGGAGAGAACAAATATTAGTAATTAACAAAAATCATTATATTAGATAATAAAGAAGAATTGCACTTTCACATGTCAAAACAAAATCACAGGTCAAAATAAAAATTGAAACGGATGCTCCCGTCATAACAATTGCACTTTCAGTCATTGCACTTTGAACTGTGATTTCATTTTGTAATGTCATTGCACTTTCAATTTCAATTTAGAACTCGATTGCAAATGAACTCGTTATGAACTCCATTGCAATGATTCAGAGTTTCAATTGAAACAGATTGCAATTGCAATGATTGGGAACTGAAAGCACAAAATTTTAAAATTAAACAGGTCAGAATTTCATCAAACACTTTTAACATTCTAGTTCCATCATATGGATGATACTATTAAAGGTTTATAGAGTCTGTTGACATAGATTGAAAAGCTTTAAGAAATGAAATAATATTTTACAGACAAATTTTAAAATTAAAGAGGTCAGAATTTCATCAAACACTTTTTAACATTCCATCTCCAAATTCACATTTCTCAAAATATCCTCTGCTTCTTCTCCTGCACAGATTTGCTGCACATGAAGAAGAGAATTACGCCTTCGTGGAATTTTTTTGGGCATGGCTCCGGATCTAGACTGCGGTCTTTGTGCCTACATGCTCTGTACATGAACTCTACGTGAGACAAAAGAATAAAGTACATAGCACAGACTTCCAGGGGACTACTTACTCGCATTTTTGGCTTGGGTATATACCCTCTGTTTGGCACCATGCTCGACCGTGAGCTTCAAGAAAGTTGTTGTGCTCTTATTTAGTCCACCTCTCTTGCTTTTTTGTTATTGTATAAGGTTTCCATACATGCATTGCAGCAAGGATCATAGTGAGATATTGCAATTTGCCAAATGTTTAATACGCTTGTCAATTCTATCAAGTGTTTATTGAGAAATTGGACCTTAACAGCATGCTCCATGACTAAAGAGCTCATCTTCTACTTTAGTTGCAGGCAATTGTCTGATGATGGTTTGACATGCAAGCACAAATGACTACTAGGCAGCACGAACAATACCCAAAATTAGCTCCCACTTTTTACTCAGTAATAATCAGAAGCCAAATTAGATTTTGCATGTTTATAGCTAGCATATAAGCTTGCACAAAACATTTAATGGTAATAATTGAAAATTAATTGAAGAAAGTAGCTCCGATGGCTCATTAGTTATCAACAAAATTTAATATAAGCCATGTTAAATGGATGTTTATACAACCACAACGATTTCTTCTTTTTCCTTTTTTTCCTTCTGTTTTTTTTCTTCATTTTTCCTCCTCTCTCTCCCTTTTATCATAAAGAGACAACATTCTGCCTGGTAATAAGCTCAGTTTATAGAAATGCATGCTAAAAATATGAATCGGACCCATAAAATAGGATGAATTAATTCAAGCAACAATTTTTTACCCAAAAAGGAAAAAAAGAAATTATACAAAATTTGAGGGAGTGCGAAAATTAACAAAGAACGTGTAAAAACAGTGCTGATCAGTGTCAAGATAATACATATTAATTACCATCCAAATTCAAGAAGACCCACTTTTTCCAGTGGTAAATCCGCCTACAAACAGGACGAAATTTCAATAAATCATGGAGAAGTTTCATCTATCAAAATTGGACCAAAACTTTATACTTCAAATCTCCATTTTAACAAATCGAAACATATAACCAAACAACACTGCTAAGAGCTCACTAAATACCAATATCATTTCTTTTCCTCCCATCAAGTCATCGATTAGCCAACAAAACGACGCTCAAAGTCAAATCATTTCCATTCTATTAGTCATTCTGTTTGATCTTATAAAGAAGATCTTCACACTCAGCTTGGATGATGAATTAGCAAAATAAATAAATTGATAAAAAAAATAGCAAAAACACTCCATGTAAACTTAAATCTTCAAATATGTAGGTAAGATATAGCGCTCCAATAATAAAAAATAGTTGCATTAAAAAGAAGTATTCTCGTTATACAAAACAACACAAAAAGTATGATTTTTTTGCTTTGTAATAATCATCACCTACAACATCAAATTAAAAGAAGCAGAGTAAGAAAAGACTACTCAAAAACAAAAAACAAAGAGAGAAAGCTTTTTAACAAATACCTTGCTCAACCGACACCCATGTTATTGTTATCCTCAACCTTCAACTTCCAGATAGCATCTGTAAGGAAAATCACCACTTTTAATCGATAACAACTTCAACTTCAATAATTCAACCAGGAACTTGTACTAAAAAAGAAACCTTTTTAATACACTACACAATAACTTAAACAGGTAAAGATTGATCAAAACATGATGAAAGATCAATGGCAACTGATCTAGCTAAAGGAAAAAGAGTCACCTTCGAGATTGTGTGACGATGCATGGGATCTACTACAATGACTGCATAATGATCAACAACTAAAAATGCCTATATAGTCTAGAAAGAAAAGCAAAGGAGCTCTGACAAATATTTAAAAATGATTTTTGCAAAAAAATTCACCAGAAATTTAGCAGGCTTAAGTACGATTTAAAAGAAATTTGACCAGAAATTGCGTGGTGTGGGTGCAAGTACGATTTTAAACAGAAAATGATTTATTTTAAATTGACCAGGCTCAAGTACGTCAAAATTTAGCTCAATTGCGTCAAAAAAACAAAGTTAAGCAAAAAATATCAACTTTTCAAGGAATCGATCCTTTCTCTTCTCAAGGAATCAATGGAGCGATGCTTTTCTTGCAATTGGAAGATCTGTTTCTAAACAAACATCGTAACAATTAGTTCTTGAATAGAATTAACCGTTCAATTAATAATTTTAAGAGAACATTCACAATGGCAAGGTAAATATGGAGATGATTACAACTTAATTTAAATACAATATAATCAATGAATCGGATCTATTCAGTTCATTTCAATTCCTTGGTTTGTTAAGCACTGTCTATGCGATCAAACAAAAGCCATATTACAATTCAATAAATGTTTGCATCTGCCGCAACCAACATCTGAAAAGAATTTTTCAATGATAAATACTGTCCATCTAGCACTCACTTAGTTTTAGAATGCCACTTAATTTTCTGCAAAACAACTGTTCTCATTCTAGACCGCAAATAGTTTCATACCAAATAACTAACAGGCTTAAAATTGTAAATTTGAAAAGTGAAATGCAATCTAGACAACTAATGACAACCGCAAAAATTTAAGCTAACAGAAAATACATATGAACAGAGACATCACTGGCACGGAACCTGAATTCGTTGGTAAATATTATTATGCATGAGAAGAGACATTATCAATAGCCACACAAAAAGATAGTTATCTAAATACGCAGTTCATCACTTTAGGAAAATTAAACGTATAGATTAAGTGGTAATAAATTAACTGCTTTCAAAAGTTCCATTGGCACTTGGCATCACAAAATGCTACTATTCCAATGTATTACTTAGCCAACCCCTAGGCTAATCATCAACACTTAATTATTAGTAGCATAAAAGAAGAAGTGCTAGTCTTGAGTATTTACAGTGCGTGACTTGAGTGGGTTATAGGCTGTGAACTTGATACTCTTGAACTTAACAGAATGAAGTGCATATGAACTTGATACTCTTGCATATAACAAAAATCTGGCATTATTCCAGTGTGTTCTATTTTAAACAATCAAATATTCTAGTGTGTTCTACTCTTGCACACAACAAAAATTCTGGAAACAAACTTGATTTGGTTATAGATGTCATTAACTGATATACGAAAACAAATGATCCATTAAATGAAAAATAAATAAAATAGAAAAAGTTAACAGTACAGAAATAGAAAATTATGGGAAGAGAGATACCTCCGAGATTACTGCGAAGATTGAAATGAAGATGCGGTTACAAAATGCTCCAATGCTCTCGAGATTACTGCAACCAATGAAGATGGGGTTACCTGCTCCAAGGAATTGCTCCAAAAATTAACAGATTGAAGAAATTGGGACTACATGCGAAGGGGTTACCTGCGAGATTGAAGAAACTGTGATGAGATATGAAGATGGGGGTATGCCCTAGCTCTTGAGGATGGCATATGCTCTCGAGGAGTTGATGGGGAGAAGAAGTTGAGGCCGTTGGTGGCAGATTTGGGGGGAAGGTGATGCGTTATTTTCTATTTGGGGGGAAGGCGAGGCGTCGGGGGCAGGCGTTTCCCTTTACAGCTGACTTTGGGAAGAGAACATTATGGGAAGAGAACTGATTCATGTCAAAAAACCCACAAATTGACCCTTTCCCTTTACATCTGACCTCATTGCAAAACTCAATGTTTTTTGGGTGAAGGCAATTTTGGAAAGAGATTTGATTCATGTCATGTTAAAAGTATACCCAATCCAACGAAACACACATATTCACCCTTTCTCTTTTCAGCCGACCCCACTTATTTCTTCCTCAAAAATCAAAGTTGTACCCCCAATATGTTTTACATCAATTGATCGCATCCATTGATTTACCAAGAGCGAATCCCATCCACTCTTTATCTTGTCCTAGTCAGCCCTAAGTTTCAAAAATCGCTGTCAAATGTATAATAGATATATAGACCCATATCTTCCATTAAATGTAGAAAATAGCACCAAGCTCAAAAAATCCGCAAAAATGTCCGTTAGAACCGGGAGATCGTCATGTTCAACTGGAAAAATAAGAGAAGACAAAATTATGCTTTAAAATCATATCATTTAATATAAAGATCCATTCTTACAAAAAATGTAGAAAATAGCCCGGAGCTCATAAAAATCCAGAAAAAATGTCCATTGGAACCAGGAGATCGCTCGAAAAAAAATAAGAATAGTCAAAATTATACCAAAAATATATATCATTTAATAAAACAATCCATATCTTCCAGAAAATGCAAAAAATCCCCCCGATGACAGAAAAATCGGCAAAATGTCTGTTGGAACAGTGAGATCACCATCTGCAACTTAAGAATAAGAGAAGACAAAATTAGGCCAAAGATGATATCATTTAAGAAAAAGATCCATATCGTCCAGAAAATACAGAAAATAGCACCGAGCTCAGAAAAATTGGCAAAATGTCATTTGGAACCGGGAGATCGGAATTTTTAACTTAAAAAATAAGAGAAAAAAAAATTAGGACAAAAAATCATATCATTTAATAAAACTATTCCTATCTTCCAGATAATGCAGAAAATTAGCCGGAGCTAAGAAAAATCCACAAAAATGTCCGATGAAACCGGGAGATCGTTATCTTCAATTGAAAAATAAGATAAGCGAAACTTAGGTTATAAAAATCATATCATTTAATAAAAATCTCCTTATCGTCCATAAAATGTAGAAAATATCCTCGAGCTCAGAAAAATCCTCAAAAATATCTGTTGGAACGAGGAGATCGCCATCTTCAATGGAAAAATAAGAGAAGACAAATTAGGGTATGAAACTCATATCATTTAATATAAAGATACAAGTCTTCCAGAAAATGTAGAAAATAGCACCGAACTCAAGAAAATCCGTAAAAATATCCATTCGAACTGGGAGATCGCTCTCTTCAACTTAAAAATATGAGAAGACAAAATTAGGACATAAATCATATCATTTAATAAAACGATCCATATCTACCAGAAAATTTAAAAAATAGCCCAGAGCTCAGAAAATCCGCAATATTGTCCGTTGGAACCGTGAGATCGCCATCAACTGAAAACTAAGAAAGACAAAATTAGGCCAAAAATCAACTCATTTAATAATAAGATCCATATCTTCCAGAAAATGTAGAAAAATTGCTCTAAGCTCAGAAAAATCGCCAAAATGTCCCTTGGAATCGGGAAATCGACATATTCAACTGAAAAATATGAGAGGACAAAATTAGGCCAAAAATCATATCGTTTTATAAAAAGAACCATATCTTCCAGAAAATGTAGAAATAACCCCCAAAATCAGAAAAATCCGCAAAAATGTTCGTTGGAACCTGTAGATCGCCATCTTCAACTGGAAAATAAGGGAAGACAAAATTAGGCCAAAATATCATATCATCTAATAAAACAATCTGTATCTTCCAAAAATGTGGAAAATATGCCGGAGCTCAGAAAAATCTGCAAAAATATTCGTTGGAACCGGGTGATCGCCATCTTTACCTGGAATATAAGAGAAGACAAAATTAGGCCAAAAATCATATCATATAATAAAAAGATCGCCATCTTCAACAAGAAAATAAGATAAAATGTAGAAAAATAGCCCGAAGCTCAGAAAAATCATATAAAAATCATATCATTCTTATTTTCCAGTTGAAGATGGCGATCTCACGGTTCCAAAGGAGATTTTTGCGGATTTTTCTGAACTCGGGACTATTTTCTACATTTTCTCAAAGACATCGAACTTTCTATTACATTATATGATTTTTGTAGGATAATTTTATCTTCTCTTATTTTTCAGTTGAAGTGGCAATATCCTGGTTCCAACGGACACTTTTGCCAATATATCTAAGCTCGGGACTAGTTCCACATTTTCTGTAAGATATAGATCTTTTTATTAAATGATATGATTTTTCTATCCTCATTTTGTCGTCTCTTATTTTTCAATTGAAGATGGCGATCTCCTGGTTTCAACGGAAATTTTTGCTATTTTTCTGAACTCGAGCTATTTTCTGTGTTTTACTGTTGATATGGATTTTTTTAAATGATATGATTTTTATGGCATACGTTTGTCTTCTCTTAGTTTTCACTTGAAGATGGCGGGCTCCCAGTTCCAACGGATATTTTTGCAGATTTTTCTAAACTTCGGGCTATTTTCTGTATTTTCTGGAAGATATCGATCGTTTTATTAAAAGTTGTGATTTTTTGGCCTAATTTTTTCTTCTCTTATTTTTTCCTAGATGATGGCGATCTCCTGAAACCAAAGGATATTTTGGCGGATTTTTCTGTGTTATGGCCTATTTTTTGAGTTATCTGGAATATATCGATCGTTTTATTAAATGATATGATTTTTCCCCTAATTTTGTCTTCTCTTTTTTTCTTTAAATTTGGCGATCTCCTGGTTTGACGAATATTTTTGCAGATTTTTCTTAGCTCGTTGACATTTTTTACATTTAATGGAAATTAAGAATCTTTATATTAAATGATATGATTTTTATTGCTAAATTTTGTCTTCTCTTATTTTTAAGTTAAACATGGCTATCTGTCTGTTCCAACTGACATTTTTTCAGATTTACTGAACTCGATGTTATTTTCTTTATTTTATGGAAGATATGGATCTTTTTATTAAATGATATGATTTTGATAGCTTAAGTTTGTCTTCTATTATTTTTAAGTTGAAGATGACGATCTCTCGGTTCCAACGGACATTTTTGCAGATTTTTCTCGAGCTCCGGGCTATTTTCTATATTTTATGGAAGATATGGATCTTTTTATTAAATGATATGATTTTTATAACCTAAATTTCATTTCTCTTAATTTTCGGTTGAAGATGGCGAACTTTATATTGAATGATATGATTTTTTGGCATAATGTTATCTTCTCTTATATTTCTGTTGGAGATGGCGTTCTCTCGGTCCCAAAGGAAATTTTTGCGGATTTTTCTGAGCTCCGAGCTATTTTCTACATTTTCTGGAAGATATGGAACGTTTTATTAAATGATTTGATTTTTGGCCTAATTTTTCTTCTCTTAATTTTTAGTTGAAGTTGGCGATCTTCTGGTTCCAACAGATTTTTTTACAGATATTTATGAGCTCCGAATAATTTTTTGGAATATATGGATCGTTTTATTAAATGATATCAGACAAAACAAAATTAGGCCAAGAAATGTCCGTTGGAACCGGGAAATCTCCATCTTCAACTGAAATATAAGGGAAGAAAAAATTCGAAACCAGGAAATCGCCATCTTCATCTATAAAAATGTCTGTTGTAATCGGGATATCTCCACTTCAACTGGAAAAAATTTTATAAATCATTTTCTGAGCTTGGTGCTCTTTTCTACAATTTATGAAAGATATGGGTATATATATTACATGATATCATTTTTCAGTTCTAATTTTGTCTTCTCTGATTTTTCTTTTGAAGATGGCAATCTCTCGGTTCCAACGGACATTTTTTGGATTTTTCTGAGCTCGGTGCTATTTTCAAATTTATAAGAAAGATATGGAACTTTTTATTAAATGATATGATTTTTATCGTCTAAGTTTATCTTCTCTTATTTTTCAGTTGAAGATGTCATCTCCCGAGTCAAACAGAAATTTTTACCATTTTTTTGAGCTCGTGGCTATTTTCTGCATTTTCTAGAAGATATGGATCATTTGATATTATTTTTTGGCCTAATTTTGTCTTCTCATATTTTTTCGTTGAAGATGGCGACCTCTTGCTTCCAACAGACATTTTTGCCGATTTTTTTAGAGATTGGCTATTTTCTAAATTGTTTGTAAGACATGGATATTTATAAATGATATGATTTTTATAGTCTAATTTTGTCATCACTTATTTTTCATTTGAGGATGGCGATCTCCCTATTCCAACGAAGTTTTTTGCGGATTATTCTTAGCTCGATTCTATTTTCTATATTTTTGGAAAGATATTTATTTTTAATTAAGTGATATAATTTTTGGCCTAATTTTGTCTTCTCTTATTTTTTTGTTTGAAGAAGGCAATCTCCCTGTTCCAACGAACTTTTTTGCAGATTTTTCTTAGATCGGGGCTATTTTCTACATTTTTTGTAAGATATGGATCTTTATATTAAATGTAGCCTAATTTTATATTTTCTTATTTTTCCGTTGAATATGTCGATCTCCCAGTTCCAACGAAAATTTTGCAAACTTCTTTGAGCTCCGGAATATTTTGTACATTTTCTAGAAGATATGGATCTTTTTATTAAATGATATGATTTTTTGGCCGAATTTTTTTTTTCCTTTTTTCAGTTGAAGACGACAATCTCCCGGTTCCAACGGACATTTTTGCGGATTTTCCTAAGCTCAGTGCTATATTTTACAATTTCTGTAAGATATGGATGTTTATATTAAATGATATGATTTTTAAATCCTAATTTTCTCCTTTATTTTTCAGTTGTAGATGGTGATCTCCTGGTTTCATCGAATATTGTTGCAGAGTTTTGTGAGTTTGGGATTATTTTATACATTTTCTGGAAGATATGGATGTTTTATTAAATGATATGATTTTTATAACCTAACTTTCGCTTCTCTTATTTTTCAATTGAGATGGCGATCTCCCAGTTACAATGGATATTTTTGCAGATTTTTATTAGCTCGGGACTATTTCCTAAATTTTCTAAAAGATACTAATCTTTTTATTTAATGTTATGATTTTTGGCCTAATTTTATATTCTCTTATTTTTCAGTTGAAGATGACGATCTCCCGGTTCATACGGACATTTTTGCGTGTTTTTCTGAGCCTGGGACTATTTTCTGCATTTTCTGGAAGATTTGGATCTTTTGTATTGAAATCTATTATTTTATAGCCTATTTTTGTCTCTTATTTTTCAGTTAAAGATGGCGACCTCCAGGTTCCAATGAACATTTTTGTAGATTTTTATGAGATCGAGTGTATTTTTTCACTTTCTATAGGATATGGATCTTTTTATTAAATGATATGATTTTATAGCCTAATTTGTCTTCTCTTATTTTTCAGTTGAATATAACGATCTCCCTGTTCCAACGGACATTTTGCGGACTTCTCTGAGCTCCGAAATATTTTCTACATTTTTGGAAGATATGGATCTTTTTATTAAATGGTATGATTTTTGGCCTAATTTTGTCTTTCCTTTTTTCAGTTGAAGACGACGATCTCCTTGTTCTAATGGACTTCTTTGTGGATTTTTCTGAGCTCGGTGCTATATTTGACATTTTCTGTAAGATATGAATCTTTATATTAAATGATATTATTTTTAAATCTAATTTTGACTACTCTTATTTTTCAGTTATAGATGGCGATCTCCCGGTTCCATCGGATATTGTTGCATATTTTTCTGAGCTCGAGATTATTTTCTATATTATTTCTGGAAGATATGGATGTTTTATTAAATGATATGATTTTTATAACCTTAATTTCTCGTCTCTTATTTTTCAGTTGAAAGTGGTGATCTCCTGGTTCCAACTGACATTTTTGCATATTTTTCATAAGCTCGGAACTATTTTCTGCATTTTCTGGAAAATTTGGATCTTTTTTGGCCGGATTTTTTTCCTTTTTTTAAATTTAGCGATCTCCCAGTTCCAATGGATATTTTTGCGGATTTTTCCGAGCTCAGTGATATTTTCTACATTTAATGGAAAATAAGAATCTTTATATTAAATGATATGCTTTTTATTGCCAAATTTTGTCTTCTCTTATTTTTTCAGTTGAACATAGTGATCTCCCGGTTCCAACGAACATTTTTTCGGACTTTCTGAGCATGGTGCTATTTTCTTTATTTTATGGAACATATGGATCTTTTTATTAAATGATATGATTTTATAGCTTAAGTTTGTCTTCTATTATCTTTAAGTTGAAGATGCGATCTCTCGGTGTTCCAATTTACATTTTAGCGGATTTTTCCGAGCTCGATGCTATTTTCTTCATTTTATAGAAGATATGCCTTTTTATAAAATGATATGATTTTTATAACCAAATTTTATCTTCTCTTATTTTCCAATTGAGAATGACGATCTTGATATTGAATGAAATGATGTTTTTGCCTAATTTTGTCTTATCATAGATTTTAGTTGAAGATGGCATTCTCTCGGTCCCAAATGACATTTTTGCTGATTTTTCTGAGCTCTGGGCTATTTTCCATATTTTCTGGAAGAAATGGATCGTTTTTAAATGATATGATTTTTGGCCTAATTTTGTCTTCTCTTATTTTCCAGTTGAAGTTGGCGATCTCCCGGTTCCGACGAACATTTTGGCAGATATTTCTGAGCTCCAGGCTTTTTTCACATTTTCTGGAAGATATTGAACGTTTTATTAAATTATAGCGGAGAAAACAAAATTAGGCCAAAAAATATTTGTTGGAACAAGGAAATAGCCATCTTCAACTGAAATATAAGAGAAGACAAAATTCGAAACCAGGAAATCACCATCTTCATCTATACAAATGTCCATTCTAACAGGGATATCGCCATCTTCAGCTGAAAAGATTTTTGTATATCATTTTCGGTGCTTTGTGCTATTTTCTACTTTTTATGACAGATATGGATCTTTTTATTAAATGATATGATTTTTCTACCCAAATTTGTTTTCTCTTATTTTCCAGTTAATGATGGCGATTTTTCGGTTCCAACGGATATTTTTGCGCATTTTTCTAAGCTCTGTGCCATTTTCTATGTATTATTTGGAGATATCTACCATTTTATTAAATGATATAATTTTTGGCCAAATTTTGTTTTCTTTTTTGTTAAATTTAGCTATCTCCCGGTTCCAACGGATATTTCTGCGGATTTTTTTGAGCTCTGGACTATTTTCTTTACTATCTGGAAGATATAGACCAGTTGATTACATGATATGATTTTTTGGGTGAATTTTGTTTTCTTTTTTTGTTAAATTTAACGATCTCCCGGTTCAGACATATATTTTTGCAGATTTTTTTGAGCTCGATGATATTATTATCTACATTTTAGGGAAAATAAGAATCTTTATATTAAATGATATGCTTTTTATTGCCAAATTTTGTCTTCTCTTATTTTTTTAGTTAAACATAGCGATCTCCCGGTTCCAACTGACATTTTCGGGTTTTCTAAGCTTGGTGCTATTTTCTTTATTTTATAAAAGATATGGATCTTTTTATTAACTGATATGATTTTTATAGCTTAAGTTTGTCTTCTATTATTTTTAAGTTTAAGGTACGATCTCCTGGTTTTCGGACTTACATTTTTACAGATTTTCTGAGCTCAGTGCTATTTTTTATATTTTATGGAATATATGGATCTTTTTACGAAATGATATTATTTTTATAACCAAAGTTTGTGTTCTCTTATTTTCCATTTGAAGATGGCGATCTTTATATTGAATGATATGATTTTTTGGCCTAATTTTGCCTTCTCTTATATTTTAGTTGAAGATGGCATTCTCTCTATCCCAAAGGACATTTTTGCGGATTTTTCTGGGCTCCGGGCTATTTTCCACATTTTCTGGAAGATACGGATCGTTTTATTAAATGATGTGATTGTTTGGACTAATTTTGTCTTATCTTATTTTCCAGTTGAAGTTGGCGATCTCCCAGTTCCAACAGACATTTATCTTGCCAAGGGTCCTTTTGTTACTAATGTCTTAAACCTTCCCGAGCGACCCTCGCTGAAGTATATTTCCTTGTATATCTTGTAAAATATACGTTCGGTTTTGAGCAGAGTTCACTGAAGGGTTTACGTGGAGACTGAGCAGAAGGACCAGGAGAACCAGAATGCTAAGACCCACTGCTGAGGAACGACATGTTTTCGCAGCGCTGCTATAAGGCTATTGATATTATTATTTTAATTTTATTCAGGTGTTTCTCCCTTTCGTGTAAATGTTGTAATGGCCATGCTAGGTCTTAATTCCTTTGTGTACATGTAATCTGGATGTCGAATGTAATGATGACATTATTTGTTGTTTCGATTGTTCGCAAGCAAGAACTTGCCAAGAAGTCATACACAGATGCTTATTGTCCTTAAGTCAAAGAAGAAAGAAAAGGAAAAAGTACTTCTTCTTCGCTTTAAGCACATACTGGACCCGTTCATGTTCTAGCTCCCAAGTATAATGGGAAGCGGGACGTGACATTTTTTTGTGGTGGCCCATGCAGGTCCGCTTTCTAAGAAATACTTGGAACAATATGGATGTCATTATTAGCTAGACTGTCTAGATAAATCTTGTACGTAAATGTTTACTCTGTTTGTTTGCAGCATGTTAGGAAGGCGTAATACTCGACCTGGAGCCGGAGCTGCTGGAGACAGAGATGGTGACATCTGCCAGATGCTTGGAGTCATAAGAGAGATACTAGAGGTTCAGCACCATCTGGTTCAGCAAGGACAGTAGGCTGCACCAGCTGCGCCACCTCACCCCCACTTCAAGCCTGGAGCCAAGCAATTCTGAGAGGTGCGTCCGAAGAGATTCTCCGGAAGAGAGGGTCCACTAGCGGCCGAAGAATGGCTTTGTAGCACTGCGGACGACTTGGGTCTTGTTCAAGTCAATCCAAACGACTGGGTGGAGCTAGCCACGAAACAGTTGACGGGCAATGCCCGCAACTGGTGGGATGTTGAGGAGGCCAGACTGACCAAGCCTATTCTATGGGCTACCTTCTGTCAGAGGTTTGATGCCCAATATTTTCCCAAGGCTACGAAGAGAGAGATGCAACAACGCTTCATCAATCTGGAGCAGGGCACAATGATTGTCGATGAGTACGCGGCCGAGTTCACCATGCTAAGTTGCTTCACTCCTAGTCTAGTGGCAGACCCAGAGGACTATGCACATCGCTTCCAGCAGGGCTTGGATCTGGATGCATAGGCTTCGATTTCTGCAAGCACATTTACTACTCATGAGGAAGTCCTTGTAGCAGCAAGGAAGTATGAGCTGATCATGAATTAGAAGAAGGCGCGTCAGTCAGGCAAGCATCCTCAGGAGCTACGGAGGAATGTTCTCCGACCGACTCAGACCACCAACTTCAAGAGGCCTGCAGCTCCAGTCGATCCCAGATGTACAATAGCATGTCATCATTGTAACCGGATTGGACACGTCAAGAAGGATTGTCGTGTACTATTGAACCAGTGTTTGGCATGTGGGGTACCTGATCATATTACAAGGAACTGCCCTTGTCGCACTAGCAATTCTGTGACCCAATCTATGAAAGCATTAGGACCAATACAACAGGGGCCACCTCCGGCTCCTCAACGTCAAGTTCTCCAGCAGGTCAATCCCAAACACAGTCGGAGCCAAAATTACTATATGGTCGCCGAGGAAGTTAGGCAGATGAACCAGTGCAAATGATGACGTCTGAACCCCGTCGTACCATCACATTAAATGATTCATATCATAAATGCGTCTATCTTTGATTTATCATATCCTGGGTGTTGTCTTGATTATAGTTGTTTCAATCGTAGATCTTTTTAATTCAGAAGTTTTCGTTACTCTATTTGTCTTGTGCCTCCTTGATACTGTGATATCACTTTCACCCTTCGTCTATCAGGTGTCCCTTGATCCTTACCTAACTTTAGAAATTCCAAGAACGGAATTTTTATAAGGTGGGTAGGATGTAACGACCACTTTTCTGATGTACGTATTCCGTACGTATTTTGTTATTGTCTGTATTTTACACTTTGATTTTTATTGTAATTTCCATAGCTCAGACGTGTGACCGGAACCCATATTCCCGATCCTCTCGAAGGCGCGGTCGCCCCGATATTTTCCTTTTTATTTTTGGATACCAAGGGGCGAAGTTGTAAATACCTTATTAATGTTGTTATTACTTTTTACAAAATTTTAAATCCAAACTTTAATTTAAATAAAATCTTCCAAACTTAGAACTCTTAACAATTTTTTTTAAAAATCTGGGTACATCCTAACTAACCTAACTAATTATATAACCTAAATAACCTATTGATTATTAATTCCTAACTTTTAACTAAATTATCCTCACTAACCTACGTTCTGTTCAGGCCTTTCAATTTAGAATGTTTAAAACACTTTTTTCCCACTAAATTGATATCCTAATTAATTGATTAAATCCTAACTTAATAACTAATTACATATTTTATATATCCTAACCCCCCACCCACAACCCACGTGGCCTCTTCCCCTCTCTCACACGTCGCCTCCCATGCATGCACAGATCACGGTCCACAACCGCACGATCCCCATTCCCCTCATTCTCTCCTTCCCCCCTTCATAAGAACCCAAGGAAGAGTACACTGCAAAACACACAACACACTCTCCGACTTCAACCCATCCTCTCTCCTCTACAATTCCATGCAAAGAAAACTGCCCATGTTATAAAACTCCACACAACCTTGCCGTTACCTCACCCACCTCTGCTCGAAGCCTCGCTCAGACCTCGACGTCCCTGCTGTCAGCCTGCACTATCGTCGCCGGTGACACACAGCCCTCTCACCTTCACCTACACCCTGCAACACCCAAGACATCCTCCTCCTTCTCTCGTCAAGCAACCCAGCCCTCCCCCATGCGCCCTGATCCCCGACGCGTCGCCTCAGACTTCGTCGACAGACGCTCTCCACGTCGATGAACACCTCGACCCCCAAGCCTCACCGCCACACTCTCCACGTCGACAAACCCATGACCCACTCCAGCACCGGCAACACCCAGCTCGCCATCGCCTGCATCCCCTTTCCAACCTCCGCCCTCACCTCGGCCTGCACCGCCCTCCGACCAACCATCCGACGAGCTCAAACAACTGTCTCGACCCCCACTCCGTTCACCCCGAGCACCACAGGCCTCCAACCCATCTTTGGGCAACACTCCGAAGCCTCTTAGCCCTCCGACCCCCTCCCCCGATTTCCAAACCCTAAGGCGCCTCCCTTTAACCTCACGTCATCCCGACCTTGCCTATCTTCGGCGAAGCCACGACCGTCGCAAGCCCGTAACTCGCCATCCTATCACAACCACCTGTCACCTCCTCGAGCCCTCAACCTCGCTCCACCCATCGCTCTGCCACGACCCTCAGCCTCCTCGATGCTACTGAAAGAAGTACTCGTCGGACACCTACCATCGCCGACCAAATCGTAAAGATCAACCACCCGCAACCCAGGCGAGGCAACAAGCCGGTAAGTTAAATATCATACTTAATTTGTAACTCTTGAACAGTTGTTTGTATTTTATATACGTAATATTATTAAGTACTAGACTCATCACCTGCAACAATACCATGTATTATTTTATATCTATAAGCTAGTATATCCCCTTAGTACCAGCATATTAGTCTTCTAATTATTAATTATAAAAGGCATGCTAGTAACTTAGTTAACACAGATATATATAAGTACTTGCGCATGTCTAAGGTTATATATATTATATATAAACATGTTTATGTTGTAAACTTGGCGGCTATGGAGACCATAGCCCTATATTTATAGTGGTAGGGTTACATAATGGGTGGATACCCACTAACGGGTAGGCCCACCAAGAAGCCCGTTTATAACACTTCCCCTTATCCATCCATTGTTGTAAGCCATGGTGAACACTTCAGGGTTCATGAGGCTTGTTTGATCATGGGGTTGGAGATACTTCTGGATCTCTAAGTTTAAGAGTGCTTGCCTCATTAAAACCTTTGCCAAGGAAAACCCAGTGGGAAAAACCTGTGGCTAAGGGAAAAGAGTACAAGTCTCTGTAACTTCCCCTGATCGATGGATAACATCAGTGGTGGATACTTCTGGATCCTGAGTTAATGTGGCTGCCTCGTTAAAACCTTTGACTGTGGAAAACCCAGTGGGAAAAACCAACAGTCAAGGAAAAAGAGTACAGCACTACGTTAACTCCCCCTGATAAGTTCAAGCTTCAGGCTTGTACATCTCTCAGTTGTCTCATCCCAATTCCTAGTACAAGTTTTCTAAAGGTACTGCGAGGCAAAGCTTTAGTGAATAGGTCAGCCAGGTTGTTGCAGGACTGGATCTGCTGGATGTCGATCTGGTTGTCCACTTGCTGTTCATGCGTCCAGAAGAGCTTGGGGGAAATGTGCTTCGTCCTGTCACCTTTGATGTAGCCACCCCGTAGTTGAGCGATGCAGGCAGCATTGTCTTCGTACATGGTAGTAGGCCCAAGATCTCCCGTCTTCAGGCCGGTGGTCTTGAGGATGTGGTTGATGACTGATCGAAGCCAGAAGCATTCTCTGCTAGCTTCGTGGATCGCGATGAGCTCAGAGTGGTTGGACGAGGTCGCTGTGGATGTCTACTTCACGGATCTCCATGAGATGGCCGTCCCACCGTATGTGAATACGAAACCGGTCTGGGACTTTGCGGTATGTGGGTCGGACCTGTATCCCGCATCTGCGTAACCGACCAGGTCGGCGGATACACCTTTCTTGAAGTATAGTCCCATGTCTACAGACCCTTGGAGGTAGCGCAGAAGTTGTTTCACTCCGTTCCAGTGGCGCTTTGAGGGCGCTGAACTGTATCTGGCTAGTAGATTTACTGCGAACGCTATATCGGGACGCGTGCAGTTTGCCAGGTATAGGAGTGCTCCAATTGCACTTAAGTAGGGTACTTCAGGACCCAGTGTTTCCTCCCCCTCTTCCAGCGGTCGGAAGGGGTCTGTTTCAACATCCAATGATCTGACGACCATTGGTGTGCTAAGCGGATGACATTTGTCCATAAGAAAGTTCTTCAGCACTTTCTTTGTATATGTCGATTGGTGTAACAGGATTCCTCCGCTTAAATGTTCAATTTGTAGCCCTAGGCAAAACTTCGTTTTGCCGAGGTCTTTCATCTCAAAAGTCTGTGTGAGACTTTTGGATATCTCATCTATCTCTGCAGGAGATCCGATGATGTTCAAGTCGTCTACGTAGACGGCGATAATTACGAATCCTGTTCCCTTTGCTCGTATGAAGATGCAAGGGCAGACTTCATTTGTTGTGAATCCTTGTTGCACTAGGAATTCACTCAGCCTGTTGTACCACATTCTACCTGACTGTTTGAGACCATACAGTGATCTCTGGAGTTTGACAGAATAGACGTCCCGAGGTCTTTCTGTCATTTTTGTCGGTAGTTTGTATCCGTCTGGGATTTTCATGTAGATGTCATTATCTATATTTCCGTATAGGTATGCAGTCACAACGTCCATGAGCTGCATATCCAGACCTTCCTTCGTGGATAGGCCTATGATGAAACGGAAGGTGATCGCGTCCATGACCGGAGAATAGGTATCGTCATAGTCTATTCCTGGTCGTTGGGAAAAACCTTGTGCAACAAGGCGCGCTTTATAGCGCACGATCTCATTATTCTCGTTTCTTTTTCTCACGAATACCCATTTATATCCCACAGGTTTAACACCTTTTGGTGTTAGGACTACAGGTCCAAAGACTTGGCGCTTCGAGAGTGAGTCCAGCTCTACTCCTATTGCCTCGTTCCACTTTGGCCAATCCTCTCTGCGTTTACATTCTGCTAGAGAGCGTGGATCGGTCTCATCGTCGTATTCAGTGACGTGAGTGGCAATAATGAGCGCGAAGTTATCATCGATGATTGTGCTTTTTCTGTCCAGTACCTCCCCGGTACGTACATAGTTTAATGAAATTTCTCCTATATTTTCCTCTTCAGGGGTTGTTAGGAGTGGAGAGGTAGCTGGGCTGAGCTCAGCATCCTGTGGTGGTATCGTTATTGTTGCTCCAGGATTTTTCCTCTTTCGAGGATTCTTATCTTTGGAGCCTGGGGGTCGTCCTCTTTTTTGTTGAGGTACGGCCGCTTCTGCTGCAGGTGGATTGCATCCATCTTTGGGTATGTCAATCCTAGCTGGCGTATTTACAGCAGGGACGTGTGATCTGACAATCTTCTGGTTGTCAGTGAATTTATCCGGTAAAATGTGAACTGTGTTCTGAATTTGAAGGATCTTCAGGATCTCTTCTTCACATTGATTTGTGCGCGGATCAAAATGGGATAAGGTCTTTGTGTCCCATGTAATGGTCTTTGAAGCTTCTGGCTTCTGTGTGTTAATGCCTAGTTTTGGAAAAATGCTTTCATCAAACTCACAATCTGCTAGACGCGCTTTAAAGGCGTCCCCTGTAAGGGGTTCGAGGTATCTAATGATCGATGGTGAGTCGAAACCAATATAGATACCAAGACGCCGTTGAGGACCCATCTTGGTCCTCTGCGGTGGTGCTATGGGGACATAGACAGCACATCCGAATATCCTCAAGTGAGAGATATCGGGCGGGTTCCCATATGCAAGTTGCATCGGAGAATAAGATTGACTACCTGACGGTCGTAATCTTATCAGCGATGCAGCGTGCAGTATGGCATGTCCCCATGCACATACCGGCAACTGGCATTGCATTAACAATGGTCTAGCGATCCATTGTAGTCTCTTTATGAGAGATTCAGCCAACCCGTTCTGGGTGTGAACATGAGCTACAGGATGTTCAACTTCTATGCCGGTTGCTTGGCAGTAGTCTAGGAAGACTTGTGAGGTGAATTCCCCAGCATTGTCCAGACGCAATTTCTTGATCTGGTTGTCTGGGAAATGTGCCCGCAATTTTATAATTTGTGCAAGTAGCTTTGCAAAGGCTACGTTGCGGGTGGACAAGAGGCACACATATGACCATTTTGAAGATCCGTCGATTAGTACCATGTAGTACCTGAATGGTCCACTTGCGGGGTGAATAGGCCCGCAAATGTCACCATGTATTCTCTCTAGGAAGCTTGGAGACTCAGAGTCCACCTTCAGGGTGGATGGTCTCGTAATCAATTTCCCTTTGTAACAAGGGGGGCAAGGATTTGCACCCTTCCGAAGTAGCGTCAGGCTTTTCGGATTAATTCCACGGGATTGGGATATGATGCGACGCATCATATTCCTTCCAGGGTGTCCTAGTCTATCGTGCCAGAGTTTGAATTCTGGTTGATTTTGGCACTTCTGGTGCTCCAAAGTGTTTGCTTCCATTGCTCTGATCCTTGTGTGGTAGAGACCCGACGGGAGTCCCTCGAAACGTTCGACGGTGTTTTTAGCACCGTTTTTATGGAACATTACATCAAGGTATTCACTGTTTCCTTTGCTCACCGTTTCTAGGTGGTATCCGTTTAAGCGGATATCTTTAAAGCTCAACAGGTTCCTATGTGAGCTAGGGGAGAGAAGGGCATCTTTTATGAGTAGTTTTGTACTATTGGGGAGCATAAAATGTGCTTCCCCTGATCCTTCAATGATACTTGATGGACCGGAAATCGTGTTTACGGTGCCATCGTATTTATTAATGCTTTGAAAAAAGCAGATGTCTTGGAGGATCGTGTGCGTAGAGGCACTGTCCACTAGGCATTTAAAGTCCATCTATTTTAAAAAAGTCGCAGTATAAGGAAAAAACACAAAGGTATATACTACGAAAATTAAATTGATGTCTGAAAAAGTACTTAAAACATGCCAGAGATAAGCAGATAAATTGTTTCTCAAAAGGAAAAACTACAATGCATATAAAGTAGATAAATGTCCTCAGTCGAGCAGGTCATCGTTGGAGAAGTCCTCGGCGATGAACCTGATTGGTGCCAGGTTTTCTTGAACCGCCAGGTTTGTCTCAGCTTGCTTCTGGCTTGCTTTGTACAACTCCTGAAGGTGGCGTGGAGTACGACAATTTCTGGACCAGTGTCCAGTCATGCCACACCTGTGGCATTTATCTTCCCAGTCCTTTCTGGGGGCAGAAGTCTGGCCGTCGTCTTTTCTCTTCCACACATTTGTCTTCTTCCCCTCTTGGTTGTTTCTTGGAGGGGGTCCTCGAGCCTGCTTCTTCATGGTCTTGCCCTTCTGGGGTTTGCCTTTGAAGTTGCCCCTTTTCTTCTGGAAGGAGCTGTGGTGCGCTTCAGGCGCAGGAGCAGTGCCGGTAGGGCGTGAGTTGTGGGTGGCCAGAAGGAGGTCACGATTCTGCTCTGCCATCAGAAGGCATGAGAGAAGCTCAGAGTATTTTGTGAACTTTCGTTCACGATACTGTTGCATCAGTATGACATCCTTCTCATGGAAGGATGTATACGTCTTCTCTAACATGCGTTCCTCCGTCACCTTTTCACCACACAACTTCAGGCGTGAGGTGATGCTAAAGAGTGCCGAGTTGTACTCGGCAATAGACTTGAAGTCTTGGAGACGGAGGTTCTCCCATTCATATCGCGCTCGAGGTAGGATAACATCCCTTTGATGTTTATACCTGTCCTCGAGGGCGGTCCACAACTCATACGAGTCCTCCACCGTTAGGTACTCGGCCTTCAGGGTCCGATCGATATGGCGTCTGATATAGATAATTGCTTTCGCTTTATCTATGTCAGAAACCTTATCGCCTAAGGCGATGGCGTGACTCAATCCCTGTGCTCGCAGATGGAATTTTATATCCAGCTGCCAGCTTAAGTAATTCTTTCCTGAAGCATCCAAAACGTCGAAATCGACGCTCGCAATTTTGGCCATTTATTACTCTAGCATGTAAAAGGATAGCATTAATTAGATATTTTGCGCAAAAATAAATAATCAAGCACATCAGACATAAATATTTGCTGCGTGGATCGGCTAATCACCATAAATAATTACAGTCCATTACAGTCCCAAAAAGAAAGAAAGTACAACTCGGGAACCCCCGTGGGGCCCCTATTCTTCTGGAATAGTCCTTCATCTTCTTGAAGCGTCCGCCGGGCTTGTAATTTTACAAAATTATCCTCACTACATTTTTCTCTCAAAAGGAAAATAATGCATGAAAGATAAAAATGGTGATAAACTAGCCGATCCAAAACCACAGCAAATATTAACCATTCATCGCAGGCAGTTATAATGCAGCAGGCATTATCACAGGCAGTTTATACATCGCAGGCAATTTATTTATTCATCACAGGCAGTTTATAATGGAAAATGAAATCTACCGTTTAAAAATTATTGGACCACTAGGCAACGTCATGCACCGTTAGGTTAGTTGACTAACGGCAGAGCGGTCGCAGGATCTTCTTAATTTTTAAACGTTTTTTAAAGAAAATCATAAATCCAAATATAATTTGCGATGAGTAAAAATCACATGCATTTTGGTCCAGATTTTAACGAGAAAAAAATCGCAATAAATCTGAAAAAATTTTGAAAATTCGAAAAAATTTTCTGGGTCAGAAACCCTAGTTAGGGTTTTGGGGTACTCACGCCGGGCCCGTACCCGCTACTGGCGGGCGGGCCCGTTTGCCGCAGCAGGCGGCGGGAAGGGGGGGGGGGCCCGCCGCGGCAGGCGGCGGGGGTTGCCCGCCGCTGCAGGCGGCGGGGAGCCCCCGCCTGCGGCGGCGGGGGTTGCCCCCGTCGCTGCAGGCGGCGGGGGTTGCCCCGCCTGCGGCGGCGGGGTTGCCCCCGTCGCTGCAGGCGGCGGGGGTTGCCCCCGCCTGCGGCGGCGGGGGTTGCCCCCGCCGCTGGCGACGGGGGTGCCCCGCCGCTGCAGGCGGCGGGGTTGCCCCCGCCGATGGCGGCGGGGGTTGCCCCGCCGCAGCAGGCGGCGGGGGGGGGGGCCCCCGCTTGCCGCGGCGGGGGTTGCCCCCGCCGATGGCGGCGGGGGTTGCCCCGCCGCAGCAGGCGGCGGGGGGGGGGCCCCCGCCTGCCGCGGCGGGGGTTGCCCCCGCCGGTGGCGGCGGGGGTGCCCCGCCGCTGCAGGCGGCGGGGAGCCCCCGCCTGCCGCGGCGGGGGTTGCCCCGCCGCAGCAGGCGGCGGGGGGGGCCCCCGCCTGCCGCGGCGGGGGTTGCCCCCGCCTGCCGCGGCGGGGGTTGCCCCGCCGCAGCAGGCGGCGGGGGGGGCCCCCGCCTGCCGCGGCGGGGGTTGCCCCCGCCGGCGGCGGCGGGGGATGCCCGCCGCTGCAGGCGGCGGGGAAATCCCCGCCTGTAGTGGCGGGGGGTTCCCGCCGCCGCAGCGACGGCGGGAAGGCCCCCGCCGCTGCCGG